>MJUU01042772.1:21563-32397 GCA_002080025.1 Modiolus philippinarum
GTTTTGTCCCCCCATTTTTCTTTTCTAGATTGTGGTCATGGAGTTAGTAGTCTACCTGTATGGGTTTTATTCGTATGTTTATTATACGATAGGGAAACGGGACAGAGAAAGGGGAGGTTTGGGTACCCATAAACCGGTTTAACCCTACCACTGGCTTTTGCTAGTGCCGGTACCAAGTCCGGCTGTCCCGAGTTCCTATCGTTGTTTATGTTTGTCTTTTGTATTTTTATTGTGGTTTTTTTTCTTGTGCAGTTCCTATTTACTTTCTGGCATGTGGCTATGTTTTTCGGCTTTTGTAGGTGTTTCCTGTTATCTTTTTTATTCCATTTTAAATGCAAAACTTAACCAAAGTCACTGAAGCATAAAATGTAGGTCAAGGCCACCTAATTGTCAATAATTTGGGTAGTACTCATCAAGGCAATTAATTTGATGAAACATCATTGTCCTATAATGTGTAGTTGTGGAGAAATGGACTTTAACACAAAACTTAAACAGAGTCACTCAAGCATGAAATGTAGGTCAAAGAGTCAAACTACCTATCGAACTCTGTAGTACTAACAAATATCTACCTACTGGCCTACTATTATTGTTCTACCTCTTACAGTTTCTGAGAAATGTTCTTAAACGCAAAACTTAACCGGACGTACGGAAGGACGGACAAGGGTAACACTATATGCCCCTTCCAATTTGTGGGCGGGGCATAAAAATACAAACTAGACACCGCCTGAGTTATGTGTTCACTACATGTCTGTAACATTGTTAGTGCATAACGAAATACGGGACTTTTAAGATAGAAGCTCTCGTGTAATTGAAGGCGGAAATGCCTCAAATACCAGTTAGAAGGAATTACTGGATTTAAAAAAATGTATATCACATAAAAACTAGTTATTTATGAAATTGAAGTGTATTTATAATTTTTCCTAGAAGACTATTCTTTTTAATTGACGAAAAACAATTAACCTAAAGGGGTACAAATAGATTTAAAATAAACCACTCTTAGCTCAACAGAGTTAATTAATTAATAATTCCCTCTAAATGTATTGATATATTGATTCTTTTTGTATAGTAATAAAACTTTTTCCGGTGCAAATACGACTCAAAAGTTACTAAACAAACATCTGTCTTTAATGAGTAACGTACACACCAGCTTATCTATTCGCAATCATAATACGCACATCACTTACAGACCTATGGCACCAACTGAAAATCAAATCAATTGGATTTTTTTTCCCAAAAATGTATGATAATATTATTGTCAGAATTGTATATGCAATAGGACAGGTGGTCTTTATAAATGAAAACAGTTTTCAACTATGAAGTTTTTTTTTATTAACTGCTTCCCTGCAACTGACCGTATTTACATAAAATTGTTGTAATACTGTCCCAAGGGCGTAAACTCCGGAGAATCTGGCTTCAGAAGACTTGCAGATTCGTGTACATAATCCCCATGAACCATCCATCTACTGGTAAACCAAGCATACCGAAAGACATATGTAGCTGACTCTAAAAGGGGAAGTATTTCTCTCATGAAATGGAGTTGTTTGCTAGCAGAGTCAGTGCGAGGACATGCAAATTCGGTCAACCATATTGGTTTATGAAATCTATCCCAAGCCTGCTTTAACGTTTTCATGACACTGTGTACATTGCAATTCCAATCATAAACATGTATTGCCACGTGGTCAACTCTACAATTATGACAGTGTTGGAAAAATTTGACTAGCCAGTTTATATCTGTCACAGCTGGGCTAACTAGTATCTTCCCATGAGCGTTTCTTTCTACTTCTTTCCACATGACTGCAGCTTGGGCGGCTGTCAGGTTGGCTTGTTCTTTGTGGTCAGGCTCGTTAAATCCAAGAAGATATCGTGGATTGGCAGATACATTTATGCCTTGTTCAAAATGTTTTCCATTTACCATAGGAACATACCCCGACCTGACTTTGGTCGAACAACGGTTGTACTTGTGCATTATATCAGGCGTCTGTCTCCAGTCATACCTTAAATAAGAAAACATTGAAATAAAGTATTGAATACGAGCTAATGTGTTATTGGTAGTAGTGATAACCCGTATTTTACTAGAGGAACTTGGCCTTTCGATGCAACAATATAATAAACCAGTGTTGTAGGCAAACAGCGTTTGCGGATGGTTATGGCAGGTCTTTTTACAAGTTTGTAGGCTTCTTTAAATTGGAACATAGGAATTTTCCCTTCATATTTTTATAACAGGATGCTGGTACATATAATATAAATTGGAAAATAGGAAAGTCATTGTCTTGACAATTTAAAACAAGGTGCTGATAGGCATAAATATTAAGCATTAGGCATAAATATTAAGCATTTCATAACGAGGCGCTGGTATGCATCAATATTGACAAAAAAAAAACGATTTACATAAGGAAAAATAGTCTTATGATCTTGATTCTTTTGTTCCATGTATTGTTACGTTGAACAGCATAAAAATATGGGATCATGTAAATTTGAACACTTCAATTATAACTATTTGGAATTGTCAGTAAACGTGTTTAAAGCAAACTTAAAATTTACTTTTAACATTTACCATAATTAGTATATTTTAAGGAGAGTGAGGAAGTAAATGGCTCAGAGTTGTTCCACAGACATTGTGTGGAAATCAGTGCTAATAAATTCTTCGTCCAGTGAAGACAAAGTTTACACATTTTAAAATAACGCTTTAGCTGACAAACGGTGAAATCTCTGTACAGACGTTCTTTATCTATCAAAAAAAATACCTATAACCTAAAGCATAAACAAAATGCAAAACAAAGGGGCCTACAAGAGAGAAACGATATCCTATAACAATCACAATTATAACATATTACATTGTAACCTCCACCCTAGTCCCCAAAAGAGGTTTATAGGTCACTGATATATTGTCCATGGATACCTTCTGCTATCCTGAACCATTAAAGGCAAATTGTTTGCAGCCTATTTACATTAAAATGGCAGTATTTATTTATCACCTTTCTTACATCTGTAGCTCTTCGTTCATTTTCGTCTCCATAATTGGTGTTTTTATTGTGATATCGCAATAATCAAAAATAATACCTGTACCATCACACATCAAAATCAACTTGACCTTTATTTTATATCTGTTATAGTAAATTTGTAAACTCCCTGAGATAATTTGCGATTCCATTTTTAAAAGTGATTGCATAAAATCACTTAAATTGCCCGGAATTTATAAAAACTCTGAAAATCTAATATAAAATTATTGATTTCCTATAATTGTAAATTAGGTATATTTGAGCAAGTAATGTTTATAGGCATACAAAACTGAATTATTTATGAATTACTAGATTTTGCACAAAAATATTCACACGAAGATTTTTACCTATGTATTTCATATAAAACTACCTTTGAAAAAATATTTAGTGAAGCCATTTCTCAGCTGATTTTATTAAAATTTGCACAATCCCTGTTCATTTTTATTATGGTCTAAATAGTGCTTTACATTGCGTGACGTTCGATGTAAAAATTTTCAAACAACTTAATAATTGCCTTTTGTGTCCTCTGGCCTGGAAAGCTAAAAACAATTTTGACTATTTGTCTTTATTTAATGTTACTTTTAGTTAGAAATTTGTCCATCTCTTGTTTGATAGTAAAACTTCTCGTAACATTAATTCCCGGACCATATTCCATTGAACTTTAAATACTCTGTTTAAGTAAAAAAAACTGTAGTTTAGTCAATTTAATTCACATATTGAACTGTTAATGTTTTTATTGTCTTTAAGCTTTTTGTTAGATCTAACTTAATCTGGTACACATTTTACACATATTTACTGTCAAAAGATATCTGAAAATGATTTTAAATATTCCCTAAACCTGTTCAGGTATATGTTGATTTTTTTTAGTAATTTTGTAAAATTCTTGATTTCAGTTAAGGATTTTACAAACTCGCTGACAAATTTTTCCTTAATTTTCACTGATTTGACAATTCCCTAGTTTTGCATTCCACTGCTATATATCGACAAATTATATACTGCACATGTAATTTAGTATGACCACTTTCGTTTGTTTTTTACAATCGATGGCAAATAATCTTAATGTACACAAGACATTCAACTGGGTCTACAGAACTGCCAACTTAAATCTGACGACGAAATATTTTTCGAAGCTGCAGGTCCACGTCATCGTTTCGCCGAAGACGAAAATTCATCGAATGGAAATGGGGTAATAGCAAATAACTGAATAGAATTGTCAAAAGCCGAAATCCAAAGCGCAAAAAGATAACGTAGTTACTAAATCACCAGAAAATTTTTCAACTGCAATGGTCTTGGCTTGGTGTACACGCATTTAACAAAAAAAAGCAAAAAAAAAAAAAAAAAAAAATGGCGGGTTAAACCTTTTTACGGCGCGCCAAACCTTCCTTTCGTTTGGGGAACATTTGTAATGACATATGAATTGTCACGCAGGCGATAAGTGCTTCTCAGCCTGATACCATGGCAGACATTTTGCTCACCATTATTAAGTAATTTGGCAAAATACTTACCACCAATGAACGTTGTTGAATTTATATTCATCTGTACAGTGGTACTGGTTGCTGAACATTATCCCCACACCCTTTTTGTTAGAAGCCAGTGACGGAGCAACCAGAAATAGAACCATAAAGGTTATACATATCGTTGACCCTCAAAAAAAAACAATCATGAATTATATTCAAGGAAAAATATAGTAATCTTTATGCAATCTTAATATTTATGTCACCCCAGACGTATTCGGGGTGACATGTTGTTATTCTACGTTTCTTCTTCTCCTTATTATTCTTCTTCTTCCACAAATTTTGTCCGATCGATTATTTTTAAGTGGCTAAACCAAATGATTTCAAACTTTGCACACAGTTGGATCACCGTCTGAAGATTGTCCAAAAGGTTTAAAAATTTTCAAATGGACGCCGAAATACGTCAAAATTTCAACATTGTCGGATTTCAACGAAAATTGATTTCTGGATAGATTTTGAGGTTACAAATAAGGTGGGATCGTCGAATTGGTGGTCTGGGGGTGACATCGGCTATTGCTTTCGATTGCAAATCTAGTTATTATCCCCGCACTTTAGAATAAAAGTTCGGGGATATTGTCGTTGGCCTCGTCCGTCCGTCACAAATCCTTGCGACGCGAACTCCTCCTACAATTTTGGATTTAGGGTTTTAATTTTGTTTTAGAACTCTTGCATATATGCTGCAGATGCACAATAAGCTTTCGGATTTTTGATATTGGTCTTGGTGCAAACAAGAGGCCCCAAGATGTCGATTTGATAAAGACCACAAAATGTGGATTGTGACACATATGGCATGTGATGTAAAATCATCCTACATTTTTGGATTTATGGATTTAATTTTGTTGCAGAATTGTTGCATATTGTCTGTAGATGTGCAATAAGCTTTCAGAATTTTGATTCCGGTTCCAACTTTCGTGAATTTCCTGAAAATGTCAAAGTCTGATATTTTTGGACATTTTGGCATATAATCTTATATTTTGGCAAGTATTTGGAAAAAATAAAAATTCTGAAATCTTAGAATTCGGAAATGTGATTCCAATTTTGGTAAATATCCTGAAAGTCTCAAAGACCACTTATTTTTTGGAATTCTACCTAGCAACAATACTGTTAGAATTTGTTTCCATAAGGGCAATCATTTTCACCAATTGAATTTCAAAAATAGTTGATTCAAATTTTGGTAAATTTCCTGAAAGTGTCAAAGACCACATATTTTTCGAATTCTACCTAGCAACCAAACTGTTAGGACTTAGGACTTGTTTCCATTAGGGCAATCATTTTCACCAATTGAATTTCAAAAATATTTGATTCCAATTTTGGTAAATTTCCTGAAAGTGTCAAAGACTACGTTTTTTTGGAATTCTACCTAGCAACCAAATTGTAAGGATTTGTTTCCATTAGGGCAATCATTTTCACCAATTGAATTTCAAAAATATTTGATTCCAATTTTGGTAAATTTCCTGAAAGTGCCAAAGGCCACATTTTTTTTTTGAATTATACCTAGCAACCAAACTGTTAGGATTTGTTTCCATTAGGGCAATCATTTTCACCAAGTGAATGTCAAAAATATTTGATTCCACTTTCGGTAAATTTCCTGAAAGTGTCAAAGACCATATATTTTTTGGAATTCTACCTAGCAACCAAGCTGTTAGCATTTGTTATGATTAGGTCAATCATTTTCACCAATTGGATTTCCAAAATAATTGATTCCAAATTTGGTAAATTTCCTGAAATTGTGAAATACCACTAATTTTTTGAATTCTACATTGAAACCATAGTTAAGAAATTCGTTATAATTAGAAGAAACACTTCACAATTTGATTTCCAAAATATATGATTCCAAGTTTCGTAAAATTCAAGTCTCAAAGTCTACTTATTTTTTGGAATTCTGCCTAACAACCATATATTCTTTAATTTCCTATGGTAAAAATAGTGACTGTCAATAGTTTAATTTCAAAAATGTTAAGAAAATTTATACCCAGGGTATATAGCTGTTTTCTGTGTCATACAGGGGGAGCGGGGATCACTGTCGTTTCCGACAGTCATTACTCTAGTATTAGTTATATTTTATCTGCACTGAAGAGACATAAGTTGTCCGCGAAATGCGCATATGCAGAATTAAAATTCACAGTAACCTCGGTATTTATTTACTAGTTAGTATTTGTTACCACGGGGTCCATGCCACTGCTGGTGGACTGTTAGTTCCCGAGGGTATTCGCCAGTCCAGTAGTCAGTACTTCGCTGCTGACCCGTAAGCCGATTCAATTTGGAACCTTACAATATCTAAGTTTTTGTAAATTGCGTTGAAAACTAAGGAGTATCTCCCTCATGCAAAGCTCTGTCCTTAGCTGATTTTGGCTTTNCATTTAGATCATTTTGGTTCTTTGTTCTCTATCAGTTTTTAAACATGTTTGAGTTAATGTTCTTCCAAACCTTTAGATTTTATCTGCACTGAAGAGACATAAGTTGTCGAAATGCGCATATGCAGAATTAAAATTCACAGTAACCTCGGTATTTATTTATTTGAAGATGACCAGATGTAAACTTGTCAATATAAGTTCTGTGTTGGATTGTGTTTCCTCGATTTTGTCGTATGTAATACGGATTTTCCTTACTGGTCTATCCCTGTGATTGATCGGACCTTTGTTGTCCCTTCATCTAACAAACATTATTGAAGTATTTGAATCTTTTAGAATCCTGATATCTTATCATCACTACTAGTTGCATAGTTTTCTTTTTCTTTAAAGAATGAAAATGCTTTTTGACAGAAATTTCAGACTGAATGGGCCATAACGACACCAAAGGCAATAAAGTATAATACAGACCATACACTTTTACGTTAGTGATTCATTTACCAAGTTCGTCTTGGGATTTCAAGATACTTACTCTACTGGTACACCTGATCTCACCTATCTTGGTCCGTGTTGTCCATCTGTATGAGCGTTTCCTTTTTTTCTTTTGGTGTGTTGTATTGGTAGCTTTGTTTCCAATGTTGCCATTGTTTATTCGGTTGTCCTTTTTTAGACTGCCGGTCCGGTTCTCACTTACTTTAGAAAAAATAAGATTGTGCTATTGATTTTTTTCTCATAATCTCATAACAGTCATTGATGCGAAAGAAACTTAAACTCGCCATGTGAAAATAACAAGTGATAACTGTGTTCGCAAGCGAAACACAAAAGTCTCCCAAACGAACTCCCATATCGAACTACAAGGCATTATTAGACTCCTTCAAGAAAAAAAAAATTGGGCAGGGATTCCCCTAATAACCTTTGTAGTACATATCTCAAAATTCCTCCTTTTTTTATCAGAAAACCTGTTTTCCAAAAAAATATGGTTCTAGTTTTATTTCCATGGCAACAAAGTGCTCTTTGTCCATTACATCCAATTTTAGACCCTTTCCAAAAAAAAATTTGGGCAGGGGTTCCCCTTATAGGCTGTGTAATATATATTTCTCAAAATTCCTTATATTTTATCAGAAATCTCAATTTTTCAACAAAAATCTGCTTCTGGTTTTCTTTCCATGGCAAACCAGAGCTCTTTTGTCCATTGCAACCAATTTCAGACCCTTTCGAAAAAAAAAACATTGAGCAGGGGTTCCCCTTATAACCTATACAATACATAATTCTCAAAATTTCCTTTTTTTATCAGAAAACTCAATTTTTCAACAAAAATCTGCTTCTGGTTTTCTTTCCATGGCAACCCAGTGCTCTTTTGTCCATTGCAACCAATTTCAGACCCTTTCCAAAACTAAATTGGGCAGGGGTTCCCCTTATAAGCTATGTAATATATATTTCTCAAAATTCCAAATTTTTTATCAGAAAACTCAATTTTTCAACAAAAAATATGTTTCTGGTTTTCTATCCACAGCAACAAAGTGCTCTTTTGTCCATTTACAACCAATTTCAGACCCTTTCCAAAAAAAAAAAAGGCAGGGGTTCCCCTTATAAGCTATGTAATATATATATCTCACAATTCCTTATTTTTTATCAGAAAACTCAATTCTTCAACAAAAAATATCTTTTTGGTTTTCTTTCCATGGCAACAAAGTGCTCTTTTGTCCATTGCAACCAATTTCAGACCCTTTCCAAAAAAAATTTTGGCAGGGGTTCCCCTTATAAGCTATGTAATATATATTTCTCAAAATTCCAAATTTTTAATCAGAAAAGTCAATTTTTCAACCAAAAATATGCTTCTGGTTTTGTTTCCATGGCAACCAAGTGCTCTTTTGTCCATTGCAGCCTATTTCAGACCCTTTCCCAAAAAAAAATTGGGCAGGGGTTCCCCTAAGTAATACGTATTGCTGTAATCAAAATACTATTATCAACAAAAACTACTATTTTCCCAAAATTATTTTTTGGTATGGTTTCCATGGCAACAGTACTTATTATGAAATTTCCAATGCTGTGGAACCCTTTCTTACATGACCCTCATCTTTCCCATGAAGTTCCATGCAGCTAGTGTTTATAGTTTTTGAGAAACAATGAAGCATATGATGAAAATTATTCAAAATTTCATTTTCCCATAGGATTACTATAGGACGACCCCACCCCTATTTGACACCCCCAAAAGTACCCTTAATGGACCCCTTTAAAAAAAATTCTCACTGCACATCTAGATACATGGGGCTAGTATGCTACCAAGTTTGAAAGCTCTAGGTCTTATGGTCTCTGAAATTTTCAATGGACAAGTTCATTGCGACGAGAATAAAGAAAGATGGAAGAATAACAAGTAATAACTGTGTTCGCAAGCGAAACACAAAAGTCTCCCAAACGAACTCCCATATCGGATACCAAGGCATTACGAGACTCCCTTTTGAAAAAAATTTGGGTAGGGGTTTCCCCTCATAACCTATGTAAAAAAAAATCTGGTTTTGCTTCAATGACAACCAAATGCTCTTTTGTCCATTACATCCAATTTCAGACCCTTTCCAAAAAAAATTTCGGCAGGGGTTCCCCTTATAACCTATTTAATACATATTTATCAAAATTCCTCTTTTTTGTCAGAAAACTCAATTTTTCAACAAAAAATATGTTTCTGGTTTTGTTTCCATGGCAACAAAGTGCTCTTTTGTCCATTACACCCAATTTCAGACCCTTTCCATAAAAAATTTTGGCAGGGGTTCCCCTTATAAGCTATGTAATACATATTTCTCAGAATTCCTTCTTTTTTATTAGAAAACCTGATTTTCCCCCCAAAAATATGCTTTTGGCTTTGTTTCCATGGCAACCAAATGCTCTTTTGTCCATTACATCCAATTTCAGATCTCTTTCCAAAGAAAATTGGGGCAGGGGTTCCCCTTATAACTTATTTAATACATATTTCTCAAAATTCCTTTTTTATGAGAAAACTCAATTTTTCAACAAAAAATATGTTTCTGGTTTTGTTTCCATGGCAACAAAGAGCTCTGTTGTCCATTACACTTTATTTCAGACCCTTTCCCCAAAAACTTTGGGCAGGGGTTCCCCTTATACCCTAAGTAATAGACATTGCTGCAATTAAAATACTATTATCAACAGAAACTACTATTTTCCCAAAATTTCCATTGTTCTGTATGGTTTCCATGGCAACAGTAGTTATTTTGAAATTACCAATGCTGTAGAACCCTTTCTTACTTGACCCTAACCTTTCTGATCAAGTTTCATGGAGCTAGTGTTAATAGTTTTTGAGAAACAGTGAAAAAAATGGTGAAAAACTTTCAAAATTTCAATTTCCCATAGGGTTACTCTAGGACTACCCCACCCCTATTTGATACCCCCAAAAGTACCCGTAATGGACCCCTTTTGAAAAAGTGTTAATGTTTGCACATCTAGATACATGGGGCCAATAGTATGCAAAGTTTGAAACCTCTAGGTCTTATGGTCTTTGAGATCTGCTTCGGACAAGTTCATTGCGACGAGAAGAAAGAAAGATGGAATAATAATAATAATAACTAGTATTAATTGTGTTTGGATGCAAACACAAGAAGTCTCCCAAACGAACTCCCGTATTAGAATTCAAAGGTTTTAGATGAGCTCCAAAGATTTTAAAAAACAATCCTATCAAATTTCATTCATTTCTGAGCACTTTGCATTTTCCCGCCTTTTTTCTGTTTCCACAGCAATGGTCAACAATTTGAAGTCTTGGAGACCGGAACCCAATTCTACACATGTTGAACAACCTTCCTGTAAAATTTGATCAAATTCTGAATACTTTGATTTTCCCGCCTTTTTTACCATTTCTATGGAACCGGTGGCCATTTTGAAGTCTTGGAGACCAGAACTCAATTCTATACATGTTAGGTAACCTTCCTATAAAATTTCATCCAATTCTGAGCACTTTGATTTTCCC
>MJUU01042775.1:545-32213 GCA_002080025.1 Modiolus philippinarum
AGGGGTTCCCCTTATAACCTATATAATGCATATTTCCCAAAATTCCTTCTTTTTTATCAGAAAACCCTATTTTCCAAAAAAAAAAATAAAATAAAAAAATTAAAAAAAATAAAGTTCTGGTTTTGTTTCCATGGCAACCAAATGCTCTTTTGTCATTACGCACAATTTCAGACCCTTCCCCAAAAAAATTTGGGCAGGGGTATATAACCTATGTAATGCATATTGCTCAAAATTCCTTCTTTTTAATCAGAAAACCGGATTTTCCCCAAAAAAGTTTCTGGTTTTGTTTCCATGGCAACCAAATGCTCTTTTGTCCATATAAGCCAATTTCAGACATCCTTCCATAGAATTGGATGGGGGTTCCCCTTATAACAAATTTAATACGTATTGCTGTAATCAAAATATAATCATTAGCAAAAACTACTATTTTCTCAAAATTTCCATTATTTGGTTTGGTTTCCATGACAACCGAAATTATTTTGAAATTTCCAATGCTGTAGTACCCTTTCTTACATTACAAACACCTTTCCTTTGAAGTTTCATGTAGCTAGTATTAAAAGTTTTTGAGATACTGCGAGAAATAAGTTGAAAAATATCCAAAATTTCATTTTCCCATAGGGTTAACATTGGCGACCCCATCCCTTTTTGAGCCCCCCAAATGTACCCTTAATGAACCCTGTTTGGAAAAATCTTGTTTTATGCACAACTAGATACATGGGGCCAACATCCTACAAAGTTTGGAAGTTCTAGGTGTAATGGTCTCTGAGATCTGGTTCGGACAAGTTCATGGAGACGAGAAGAAAGAAAGAAATCGGAATAATAATAAGAAACGCAACAAAAACAATAAGTCTCCCAACTTCGTTTGGTAGACTTAATAATAAGAATTGAGTAAAAACAATAAGTCTCCCCAAACTTCGTTTGAGAGACTTAATAATAATAAAAATAAGAAACACAGCAAAAACAATAAGTCTCCCCAAACTTCGTTTGGGAGACTTAATAAGAAACGCAACAAAAACAATAAGTCTCCCAAACTAATAATTAAGAAAAATAACAAAGAAACAGACAAATAACAATACGTCGTCCCGTCTACGTCTGGGGCGACATAATTAGTAGTAAGACAAAGCAGCCATGTGCTATGTTGCAAATGTATTCGAACGAAACTTTTCCTTTGGACCAATGCAGCAGTACACCGATTCGCAATTGCTTAATAAATTTCTATAGGAAGATTGAGATCGTTTTTAAGGATGTTAGCTGGTCATGTTTATGTATTTCTGTCAGATTTTCAAATTTCTCTGGTTTTATCCATTTAAAAGCTTAATAATGTTTTGCCCGGTGACCCCTAATTTTATTCCATAATTTCATTTTATACATCTTTTGGAACACTCTGACAAAATTTAATTCCATTGGTGTTATTTTGTCACATTCATTATTTAATAAACATTCCTCGTGTTAAACCTATGAAAAATGCATAGAAATTCAGTTTCCCACCATTTTTTCAAGCACTTGTATCCCAGTAATTTCATCGGTAACCTACCAATTTTTTGACTTAAAATAGTTCTTTTACAATTTTCTAGCAAAAAATCACATTTAATAGGAATCCTTGTTATTTTAGAATTGACCAGCGAACATCCTTAAGAAAGGACAACATGAACAATATTTTGATTTCAGAGTGAACTTGACTTGTGCAAACACTAACTTATGCCACTTATTTCCATTGAAATGACGATGAAAAGGCGTGTCTTTTTTAAATTACAGTATTTCATTGATTACTCTTGGTAAAACACCATCACTGGTAAAACACACCCTACTATCGATTTACTTTGCTTTCACGAGATAATAGATCAGAAAAAAATATTGTAAAGACTGTTGAATCAGGATGGAGTGGCCAAACCTGATAGCTATAGTGCTTCTTTTCATAGCACTTCTTTTCAATGTAGCTGCAATAGTCATTCTTGTACGATCAAAAACAGAAATGTCCAAGTCTAAGTTCAAGTTTTTGGTCCTGAGCCTTAGTGGTAGTGATACCGGATTAATTATAGAAATTGTACTTTTTATAATAGTGCGAGGTATCGGAGGTCAACAGAATACAGTCACAGCATATATCTGCTCGATTTTGAATTGGTTACCTTCAGGTATGGGAATGTTTTCTCTTTTCCAGGCATTACTTATCTGCTTAGAACGACTTAATGCGACATTCGTTAACAAAATGGACATAATACAACTGATAACGTCAAAAACTGGTGTCATCATTGGATTCTGCAGCATACAAACATATGCACTTGTAATTATCATTTTGGAAGTATCTGGAAATGAACAAGTGTCGTGCGATGCATTGGCTGTTGAAGATTCGACGTTTATTGGGTTCATAGACGCCCCTTGGATGATTTTATGTATAGCGATTGTCATCGTTTACTTTGTTGTAATAGGGCGCATTATAAAGCAATACAAGATAAGCACAGCATCCAATACATTAAACGAAACCAGAAAGAAAGCCATGTATAAGAACATGAAAATTCTAGGCGCCCTTATTGCAATTGTCTTGGTGTCAGCTGTTCCAAGACCTATAGCATCAATATACACATCGCTTTCGGGTATGACAGAGAGCAAACTTAACGCTATTAAAGTTTGTGACATATTAATTCTTCTGAACCCACTACTGGATCCTTTGGTGTATATATTCTCTATTGAGGAATACAGAACAGGCGTAAAAACGGCTTTCTTGAAACTGATCTGCAAAAGGTCCAATGCCGTGCAACCAGACGCCAATCAAGAAGGACACAGAGAAGAAATTGAACTGTATAAAATTGTCATGATATAGTGGTCTGTTGTATACATGTTCACATCAGAAAAAATTGTAAAATGGAAATCAAAAACATAAGAGGTATACTTGTATACTCAGTATGCCCTCTAAACTGACTTAAAGAACTTATTGGCTGTAAAAATTTACAAGTTAGTAGATTATTGACATTGATGATATGAACTAACACATTTTGTAAGTATGAATGTTTGATGTTTATTTTCTATTAAATTTGCACTGCGAATATTGCATTTATTGGTATTAATTGTTTTATTAACCGTTTAGGCGGCATGCTTTTTCTCTACCTTCTCTGTCGCGAGTTTTTTCTAAACAATAATTTTTCTCGATTACAAAATAATTACCGGTTTCGGTCGCAAACTCTGGTCTCAGTTGTTGAGGAATGAAAATTTTTGGAGTACGTACAATTTTAGAGGGTAAAGCACCTTTCCCTCTTTTTATGTTTCTTCCCTGGACAAATTTACTGCAATTTTTTTAAAAATCTTTTCAAACTGTTTTACCGGTTTATTATTTTTTCAAATATTTTTGAAATGGATAAAATGTAGCAAAACTCATTTACTGAATAACAAAGTTAGTTTAAATTTAGTTTCTGCATATGACCATTTCGACAACTTATGTCTTTTTAGTGCAAATCAAATCAAACCATTCCAAGTGGAAATATGTGTAAAAGCTGGTAGAGAACACATTACCTATAAGATTTAAATGAAAAAGCCAAAAACACCTAAGTACAGAGACATGCAAGAGGGGGATACTCCTTACTTTTAAACAGAATTTTCTTTAACTTTAACTTAGATATTGCAAGTTTCTAAAGAAAATCGGTTTTTGGGCCAGCACCAAAGTACTGGCTACTGGGAATACCATCGCGGACTAACAGTCCACTAGCATAGGCATCGGCCCAGTGGTAATAAACGAAGTTACTGTGAATTTAGTATCTGCATCTGGGAATTAAAAGGAAAGTTGTATGTATAACAGCAGTATGCAGTACCCAATGTTCATTAGTCACAGTTTATGCCAGTTTTAAAGACTTTCAAATACCGTTTTTGACGGGTTGTCTTATTGTATCATGTATATTACAAGCTACTTTTGAATTATAAGTGATCTTACTTAATGCAATTTTACTCAAGTAGAGTAAATTTCATCTATTAAAAATAATTTTATTTATTAAATATTGAACCATATACAGTGAAACATTTGTTTAAAATTTTGAATTATGAGAGAAGCTAAGTTTCTGTCTTTTTCTCCTTTTTGTGTAATAAAAAAATAAAAAACCAGTTGGGAACTGTAAAGATGTGAATCCTCCGTTTTCAAATTCATAATCTATTTGTTTTCTTAAATCGCTGCGATAACTTAACGACTAGCTACCTGCACATTCTCTAAACCTTCAGCAAATATTAGTAGCAAATATTATAATATTGATGACTGTCAGTTTCGTTGTTTGTTTGTTTGATAAAGAGCAGGATATGCTTACCCTTCTGGTGGCTTACTTTTGCCTTGTCATTTGACTGTAATTTGTGTAATCTTGTTCTTTGTTCCTTCGGTATTAAAAATAAAGAAACAAAAATGAAAAGAAATGTAAAAAAAAAACAAAAAAAAACGAAAGCAACAGCAGCTATTGTGAACACACACAACAGACTTGCTGTATCATCACGTGTTCGAGAATGGTAAGCATGATCTGTTTAGCTTGTGGCAACAATCACGCAGCTAATAAAAACTATCTGAAGATGTGCATGGAGAAAAAAAACACTGTCAAACATAATTCAGGGGAGATAATTTGACACAATTATATTTTCATGCCCTTTGGCTATAATTAGTCACTTCCAGTTTAAGGGAATCTTAAGCCCTGAATATTACAACATTTGAATATGGGTTTGAAGGAAATGACATTTTCATCTGGATATAAGACTTATTTATGAAACGTAAAAAAAAACAATTCCCCTTATGTGTATATGGTTTGTTGGATGGCAACCCAGAGACAGTACACTATCAGAAAAAAATAGACTGGGGAAAACTATGGAACGCAATAGCTATCATATGTCCACATAATGTTTTTTTTCTTCTTTTTTTTTTCTTCTTCTTAATATTTCATTATGTCAGTTTATTATGTTGTTATGTTGATTTATCATTCTGTTGTGTTAAATTGTCTTCTTGTTATGTTTAGTTATAATTTTGTTGTGTTAAATCGCCATCTTGTTTTGTTAACCTATTTTGTTGTGTTAAATTTTCTTCTTGTCATGCTAAATTTTAATCTTGTTGTGTTAGATTGTCATTTTTTGGTGTCAAAAATGCTTTTGGTATGTTGATTCATCATTTTGTTCATATTGTAATTCTTGTTTTGTCAACTTAATATTTCATTGCTTTAGTTATTATTTTATTACGTTGAGTCACTTTCTTTTTTGAGTAAAATTTTCATTTTGTTATGTTCACTTATTATTTTGTTGTGTTAAATTGTCATTTTATTGTGCAAAATAACTTTTCGTTATGTTGATTCATCATTTTGTTTTATTACATTTTGATTTTGTTATGTTAAGAAGTAATTTTGTTATGTTTAATTATCTTTTGTTGTGTCAAAGAAGCTTTTTGTTTTGTTGATTCCTCATTTTGTTTCGTTACTAATTCATAGTTGTCGAAATGCGCATATGCAGAATCAAAATTCACAGTAACTTCGGTATTTAGTTATTTGTTACCACTGGGTCGATGCCACTGCTGGTGGACTGTTGGTCCCCGAGGGTATTCACCAGCCCAGTNCCCGATGCTACTTGAAATTTTACAATATCTAATTTTTTGTAAATTTTGTTGAAACTAAGGAGTATCTCCCTCATGCAAAGCTCTGTCCTTAGCTGATTTTGGCTTTCTATTTAGATCATATTTGGTAATTTGTTCTCTATCAGTTTTTAAACATCTTTGACTTCATGGTCTTCCAAACGTTTAGATTTTATCTACACCGAAGAGGCATAAGTTGTCGAAATGCGCATATGCAGAATCAAAATTCACAGTAACTTCGGTATTTAGTTATTTCTTAGGTTCAGCTGTCATTTTGTTGAGTTGGGTCTGACAGCTTCAGATCCACGAGCAGATTCATCAACGAACGCACTCATCAAAGCACAGGACGTTGTGGGAGATAAGCTCATTTTAATTCATTATAAATGGATAATATTTAAAATATAATTTGTGAAATAAACAGAAATTACTGTCATGATTACAAAAGTCGCCATATGACCATGATGACAGTTTTGTTCCATTCTTATACAATTTGTAATGCATCATTTCAAGGATTTAGGTTTTTGATCAAAGAAAAATGAAGCCTTTCCATTTTTACTTGAAATAAACTTTTAATGAGAAGTCTTCCACAGTTTCCAAAATTATCAATTCAGCAAGAATCGCAGAATACCGATACCACTGAACTATACCCCTTTTTGGAAACGGTTTGAAATTAAACTCCCACCTCTTAACACTATGTTAAGCAGAATATTCAGCTAGGCTGCCAATAAATGGATTTTTTAATAAGGGGGATGCAAAACTATTTTCAGGACGTCGATATTGATCATTCTTAACTTGAGGAAATCCGCATACCACTACTTTTTTAAATTCTACTAGGTAACTATCTTTCTAGAATTTGTTTTCTTTATGACAAACATTTTAACAAATTGGATTCCTAAGATATTTGATTCCAATTTTTGTAAATTTCCTGTAAGTTTCAAAGACCACTAATTTTTTGGAATTCTACCTAGCAACCATAGTTTTAAAATTTGTTTCTTTTAGAACAAAAAAAAGAAAAAAAATATACAAAAAACAAAAAGAAGATACAAAAATGTCCACCAATTATTTGGCTGATTTCCCAAAAGACCACTTTTTAAGGGATTCTACCTAGCAACCTTACTTAAATAATTTGATTGTTGTAAGACAAATACATTCATTAATTAGATTTCAAAACTAATTGATTCTAATTTGTTAATTTCCAAAATGTCTCAAAGATTACTTATTTTTTTAATTCTACCTACTAACCGTCCTTCTAGAACTTGTTTCGATGAGGACAAACTTTTTGAAGAATTGGATTTCACAAATAATTGATTCCAATTTTGGTAAATTTCCTGACAGTTTCAAAGACAACAAATTTTGTGTAATTCTACTTAGCAACCATACTTTTGGAAATAGTTTTCATTATAGAACAAACTTTTTCACCAATTGTATTTCCAAAGTATTTAATTCCAATTCTTGGTTAATTTCCCGAAAGTCTCAAAGACCACTTTCATTTTTGTATTTTTATTTAAATTTTCTTTACAACCATACTAGTCTTTTAGAATTTGTTTAGAATTGGACAAACATTTTCACCAATGAGATGTAAAAAAATGATACTAGTTTGGTAAATTTCCTGAAAGTCTCAAATAAGCAATGAAGGAATATGCAGTAAATACACATGAGAGCAAGTCTCTACAAATACATGGTAAAATAAAGCAATGAAACAACACTTTTAATATTGTTCTTGATCTTGAAATCACCATGAGTCCTTCAACAATGAGCTTTGCTCATACTTCATATTAAGTTGAAGACGGCTCCTATTACCGGTTTTAGCGGAATTCCTTGCTAATTGTCGAGCAACGCAACACCCTTGCTCATCATTTTCCTCATATCTGCCTTAAATCTTTTAAATCTCTTATGAAAACTGACACTTTTAGCTAGATCTTCCCGGATTTGATATTACCAATTCTGAATTTACCCTCGATTGATCCACTGACAGTGTGACGGGAGCTATATGCCGTGCACCTGATGTCACTCTTTTTTAAAGTTCACACAGTTAGTGCTTTAGTTTTTATTGTTGTATTTGTAGTGTTTGTGTTTTGTGGTTGTGTAGCGTCTTTGGTCTTCCGTCTTCTGGGGTTCTTGTTCTTGCCTTGCCTTTTGACTTTGATCTATGTAATCTTGTTTTTTGTTCCTTTGGTATTCTACTGCCGTTGTTTTCCAGGAATGCAGGGTTGTCAAGAAACTTAAAATCAACTGGCAAAGCGTTCTTTTAATCGCTATCATCCGTTGCTCGACAAAAAGACTAACAGAAGATGATCAAAAACAACCACAGAGCACTCATCGAACGAAAAGTAAAAAAAAACTTGACATAATAAATTCATAATAAAACTGAGATTTGGGCACAATAAACAAGTGGTCACAACAAAAACATTACAAAAAATAAAATGCCAACATTTGAAAGTATGATAGTTTATTCATACGAGAAATTCTCTCAAGCACAAGTATACCATAACTGAAATGTATATAGAGCATACATCTCTCGCACGGGGATATTTTACGGCCCTTTTTTAAATTCTACATTAAAACATTAACTTAAGACTTTGTTTAATGGGGGTAATAACAAAATCCCGAACAGAGTGGTCAAAAGCGAAGGTCCATGAGATAAAAAGACAAATCAGGTGGAAACCACCGTCAAAATTGTCAACCGCAATGGTCCTGACTTGGTACAGGTATTTTAAATTAAAACTATCATTTTCACCAATTTCCAAAATATTTGATACCGAGTTTGGTATATGATTCCAAGTTCGGTAAATTTCTTTTCACTTGTTTTGGGAATTATGCCTTAAATCTCTTATGTACTTGAATTCTTTTAGTGAAAAAATAGTCTATCGATAATTTGATGTCAAAAAATATTAAGAACAATATGCCCAGGATCTTTTGCAAGTTTCCTCTGTGTCAAACAGGGAGTAATTTCTCTACTTATCTATATGTAAAAGTAGACATGTAGAAGCACAACTAATAAAATGTTAAATTCTTCATTGGCAGATTCCTTACATCTTTACCTTAATTAGTGATAGAAACAACAGTACTGAAATGACTGTCATCCTTAACATCATGGTAATTGTAACTTTGACAAAGTATAAAGTATCAATTTCATTCATCATGCAGTTATGTGGAAAACATATCGTGATGTATACATACCTCCTCGATGCTGTATGATTAAGTCAGCACAACAATAACCTCTAGAGTTCATCAACAGGAAAGGCACCTGCTTATGTCCGTTTGTTGACATCTAAGTTGGAAATTACCAACTTATGATAATTTATGATTGTACAACTTGAGTGCTTTAGTTCTAAATGTCGTCTTTTTATTTCCGTGCCTTGTAGCTGTCTATCATCCATGTTTTTCTATCTTTGTTTTTTTCTGTTGCCGTTTTTGCCTTGTCTTTAGACTTAGATTTTTGTGATCATCACTTTCCTTGTTCCGTCGGTATTATACTGCCGTTGTTTGATATATACTTACTCTATATGAAGTTTGTTCTGTTCTACAACGCAGAATTATTTCATCATTATGCCATTACAACCTTTTTTAAACGATACAGATTTGCCATACTGTAACAAGCTTCATGTCTTGGATCCGTTTTAGGCCTGTCTGGATACTTCTTCAAACCAACCTTTCCGTAATTTTTCTTCCAACTTTTCTCTGCTATGATACATGATAAACATTTGATCTTTACGAAGCAACTCCATTTTTTCTTACAGTATAAATTCATCCTACTTACAAAATTACATTTGTCTACGTTTTATACTCCGTCGTAAGGCGACAGGGGCATTAATAATTTAACCTTGTCCGGCTGTATGTCCGTATGTCCGAAAATTTTTGTTGAATTTATCTTAGCGATGGTAAAAGATACATATTGCCGAGTGTGCGAGCCTATGCCCTTGCTTGGAAGTTGCATAAGGTGACCACCTGTTATTAACTACTCCACCTAAACCACTGATTGGAATTTCATAAAACTTATGCATGAGTTAAATTACTTACACTTGATATGCACTACGTATTTTGTTTTTCAATAATTCATGTTTTGACAGATTTTTGACATGTTTTGGACTTTGTCATTTAAGCTTTTTTTTATCTCAGTGGAAACAATATCCACTACTCCTCCTAAACCACTGATTGGAATTTAATGAAACTTATACATATTGTAGATGTGCACTACGCTATTTTTGTCTAGATTTTTGACATGTTTTGGACTTCGTCATTTTAGCTCTTTTAGCTCAATGCAAACCATGTGATAAACACCTGATATCCACTACTCCTCCCTGACCATTGATTTGAATATGATGAACTTTATGCTTGACCTTTGTTACATATTATAGATGTGCCTTATATATGTTGCCATTTCTCCAGATGTTTTAGAAAATTCATAGAGGTGGGGGCGGGGGTATCCGTGGCCCACTAGGCCACAGTAACTATAGTTATTACTACATCCAGTTGACCATCTTAGTAATATTTACTTAATGCAGAAAAGAATTTTTTTCGTCAAAGATTTCTCTTCAGTACTATATGATACATATCTTTGTAAAGTCTTTACTGTTATCTTCTCTCTTTAATTGTATGATCATGCCATCGCTGGGTACATTTTCGGACCTTTTGTGGTGGTTCTTTCTTAATACCGACTTGGCCAATTTAGTTCACTTGTAGCACTATATAGAGTAATATTTCGTCAAATTTTTTTGGGCTATGTCATAAGCTTTATATAAACATGCCATATAGTGATTGGCGTTTTCAGACCTGTGAGTATACTAATTCCTATTTACTGACTTAGTCATTGTTTTACACTTGCATCATTTTATAGTTTTCTTTGCAGTGAATTATACAGATTTGTATTTTTTACGTCAGAAGCTTTGTATGATCATGCAAAATTCAGACCTGTTGTGATACTATTTTCTGTTAAACGATTTCGTCAAATTTTTCATTATGTAATGGTAAACGATACAAATCTGCCATACAGTTATAAGCTTCATACTATCATATTATCATGACACATTTCGCTAGATAAGTTTTCAGGTCTCTTGTCTTCATTATTGTTTTTCTAGTGCAGTTCCCTTGTGAATTGTGGCATGTGGTTGTACTTTTTCGGCAATTGTAGGTGTTTACTGTTATCCTGTTTTTGTAATCTGTTTGAATACTTCCTCTAACCATCTTTTTTTTACTTTCGTTATTAGCTCACCTGGCCAAAGGCCATGTGAGCTTTTGCCATCACTCGGCGTCCGTCGTCCGTCCGTCTGTCCGTCCGTTAACTTTTATTCAAAGATCGTCTCCTCTGAAAATACTGGGCCAATACTAACCAAACTTGGCATGAATCATTACCAGGGTATGTTCTTTCAAGTTTGTGATTTTTATGGCCGTAGACTAAACAACATGGCCGATGTTACTAAAAATAGAACATAAGGGTAAATTGCCGTTTTTTGCAAATTACTCAAAAACCATTACAGATATCAACATTTGACAGAAATAAAAATGATCAGCATGATGAGATCTACCTGCCCTGCAATTTTGGAGAATATCCGTTTACCAGTCTTGGAGTTATTGCCCCTTTTCCGTAAAATTTTCAGTTTTTCGTTACTTTAAGTCTTATATATTGAAAATGGTAGAAGATAGAAGTGAGGTTTGTATAACAAATATGGTCAGCATAGTAAGATCTACATGTTCTGCAATTTTGAAGAAAATCTTACAACCCGCATAGGAGTTATTGCCGCTTTTTCATTGAATTTTCACAATTTTTTAACGTTTTTACTTTTATTTCAAAAACTGTTTGAGATAAAGGTAAAATGTGAATTACAAAAGTGGTAAGGTTTTCCAGAACTACAATTTCTACATATGTCCAGCAGGTTTGCATCTCATCCAAGATGGCCGCCAGCGGGGAAAGATAGTTTAACATAGGACCCAATGGGAAATGCATTCAAAGATCTTCTCCTCTTAAACCAATGAGCCAATGGGGACCAAATTTTGTCACAGTAGTCCTTGGATGGTTCCCTTTAAAGTTTTGATTTTTATGTTCATACCTCATTCAAGATGGCCGCCAGCAGGGAACATAGTTTAACATAGGGACCCTATGGGAAATGCATCCAAAGATCTTCTCCTCTGAAACTACCAAGCCAAATTGAACCCAACTTGGTCACAATAGTCCTTGGGTGGTCCACTTTAAAGTTTGTGATTTTTGCGTTCAGATGGCCGCCAGTGTGGAACATAGTTTAACATAGGGACCCTATCGAAAATGCATTCAAATGTCTTCTCCTCTGAACCTACTAAGCCAATTGGAACCAAACTTGGTTACAATTGTCTTTAAGTGATCCCTTCCAAAGTTTGTGATTTTTAGTTTGTACCTCATCCAAGAATGAAAATGTAACATCTGCTGAACTGATTTATAGTATGAATGGGTGGTCTATTGGTGACAATGAATAAAACCAATCACCAGTTGAGCGATTCAGGCTCATGTGACCCTCTAGTTGAAATCGTTACAGAAGAAATCTTTCTTTCACCCTTTATCTGCAATGATACAGGATAGGAATTCGGCCTTCAGGATATTACTTCATGTTTACTAATACTAAATACCGAAGTTACTGTTTGTTTATTTGTTACTTATTTGTCAGCATACTTAACAAAACACCGAAGTGACTGTGAATTTAATTTCTGCATATGCGCATTTCGACAACTTATGTCTCTTCATTGCAGATCAAATTAAAACATTTGGAAATTCATCAGCTGAAATATGTGTAGAACCTCATAGATCACAAAATTACCAATAGAATGCAAGTAGAAATGCCAAAATCGGCTATGGACAGAGCTATGAAGAAAGGAGAAACTCCTTAGTTTTTGACACAAATTTGTAAAATTAGACATTGCAAGTTTTTTTGTTAAAAGAAATCTGTTTCGGGCTAATACCGAAGTCCTGGGTACTGGACTATTGAATACCTTCGGGGACTAACAGTCCAACAGTAGAGACATCGACCCAGTGGTAATAGATAACAAAATACCAAAGTAACTATTAACTTAGCTTCTGCATATGCGCATTTCAACAACTTGTGTCTCTTCAGTGCAGACCAAATCAAAACATTTGGCAAGCCATAACTATATAAGTTCTTTTGTCTGCTCTTTCTGCCGACGCCGTATAAGGCGACGGTGGCATTAGAGTTAACCATTGTCTGTCAGCCCGAAAAAGTTTCATCGCATTTACCTCAGCAATGATAATCTAATTTATCTGCACTGAAAACACATGTCTTATAAATGACCATCTCATGAACAATGTAAAGGTAATTGTTATACATAACTGTAGATGGTCACTAGTACTCTTAGTACTCTGTTTGGAGCGCGACCTATTGTGTTGACTGGATATTTCTTCTATGTTGCATGCATCAACTGTCTTCTGCGGAAACTGGCAAATCCACAAGCAGTTCGAAAAAGAAATCAACGATAAGTACTTTAGACCCAGACAGCAACTCTTAATTTTAGGTTTAATAAAAAATAGATGATAAATTGGATAAAGATAGGTTACCGCAAATAGCCGCCCTTATTTGTTCTACACCTCACACTTGATAAAAAAAAATGTAACGTTTTTTCAGCAACTTCATTATTTAAAAAAATCTCTTTGCTTTTATAAAAAAGATTTAAAGTCAATGTTGCCTGGACTGTCAGTATAAGAAGAACATCGGCAGTATTAAGGGGGTTCGCTACTCCATTTGAAAATAAATAGGATTTCAAATAAACATGATTTTATGTTAGAAAATTAAAAAAGAAATAATTTAAGTGAGAAAAAATGATAGGTTGATGATCTAGTTTTTGAGATTTAAGTGATTGAAAATTTGGCGGGAAACCGAACTCCTCTGATTTTTCATTGGATTTACATTAACAAGGTTTGATCATGAATGAATGTGACAAAGTAAATAGAATCAAATGAAATTTTTACAGAATGCTCACAAAGATTTATAAAATGAAATTATGGAAAAAAATAAGGGGGTCTACGGGCAAAAAAGTATAATACTTTTACAAGGATAAAACCCGAGGATTCCGAAAATATGACAAAAATCCCAAAACATGAGGAGCGAACCTCCTTAATTGAACTTTTCAATTGAGTATAATTTAAAGAAAAAACGTTCGACATTCGAAATATTCTGACCAGCAGTTGGAGTTTAAGTACTTTTATATTGAAATATTTTACTGATAAATTTGGAACACATCGATCAACAAATGAAAGGATATGATGGAACAAAATGGTAAACCAAACTTAACAACGCTTTTGTCGATGTTTCTTCATCTTGCAGTCATCATATTGCCCCAAACAATGAGTTCATAGTAAGTTGAAGTCAAACAACGCCACACTCATTTTGTTCCTTTATCTATATAATGTAAACTTAAGACATGAACTTATCAAAAATCACATTCTTCATTGGCAGATTCATTACAGGTGTTCCTAAATTAGTGATTGAAACAACCGAACTGTCATCCACATCATCATGGTAATTGTCACTTTCACAAAGTATATGATATTAATTTCATTCATCGTGCAGTTATGTGGAAAACATATTGTGATAATTGTTGTTGCATGTATAGGTACTTCTTTGATGCTGCATGATTTAGAACTTTAACATTTTTAAGCACAATAATATAGATCCTCTAGAGTTCATCAACAGAACAGGCACCTGCTTATGTCCGTTTGTTGACATCTAAGTTAAAAAATTATCGACTAATGATAATTTATAAATGTACTGTACTATATATGAACGTTATTCAGTTTTATCATATGTTTAGAAATAAATACAGACGTTTTGAATATGTGATACAGTGCATGACCTTCATTCCGTATTCACACTATGACGTCATACCCTTTATCGCATACCCTGTATCGCATACCCTTTATCGCATGGCTTACCCTTTATCACATACCCTTTTTCGAAAAAATTTTTTTTTTCAATTTTACTTTTTTCATTAAAAAAAATTCGGGGGTTAAATTTTTTTGGGGGGGACAATTTTTTTGGGGGGGGGGCAAAAAATTTTTGGGGGGACAAAAAAAAATTTCTGGGGGATAACTAAGATTTGTTTGGGGTGAAATTGTTTTGTGAGGTTCAGTTTTAAAAATCTAGCAAACTTTTTTCCTTTACATATTAGATTTAGTCCTTTCCACCCATTTTGAAATTTTCCTCTACACAAAATACATGCATTTTCTCTTACCGATTTCAATTTTTGACAGTATTTTTCGGATTAGTAGTCCTCTGTTTAAATATATGATAAAATGTATAATACATGGCAAAATCCGTATCACATGCCGTATCATCCCTCGACCAATATCAACCCTCGGGCCAGAGGGCCTCGTGCTGATATTGGTAACTCGGGATGATACGGCATGTGATACGGAATTTGCCATGTATTATTCCCTATGTACAACACAGAAAATTTTGATCCTAGTAAGGATACTGTACCATATATGAACGTTATTCAGTTATTTTGATCCTAGTAAAGATACTGTACTATATATGAACGTTATTCTGTTCTACAACACGGAATAATTTCATAATCACATTTAAAAGATGATGTCTATACAGCCATTTGTAAATGATAAACGACACAAATCTGCCATACTGTTTTAAGCTCATATCACCGTGTCATATCATTGGACCCTTTTTAGGCATGTCTGGATACTTCTTCTAAGGCAACTTGAATTTTTCAGATTTTTAAAATTATTTTTTAAGAGTAATTTGTTTTCCAACTTTTCGCTGCAATGATACAGGAAACAAATTTTGTCTTCAGGTCTTCAGGATACCACTTCCTTCATTTATTCGCCCTTTATTTGTCAACATAGATACAATAATTGCATTTGTCCCATTTTATTCCCCCGTCGTAAACTGACAGGCATTAAAATTTATCATTGTCCGACCCTCCGTCCGTACGTCCGATAATTTTCAGTTGTCGCATTTATCTTAGAAATTTTAAAGGTGCAGATATGAAATTTTGTAAGAAGCTTTGTATGATCGTTAGATGCGTTTTCAGGCACCAGAATACTAACTTCTGTTTACCGACCCTTTTTTAGTCATTTATTAATACTTAGAGTAGTAAAGAGTAATATTTCATCAAAGTTTTACTTGAAGTGCTTTCCTAAATTTTGTCAGAAGCTTTGTAGGTCTTTACTGTTATTTTTTCTCTTTAATTGTATGATCATGCCACATCGTTGGGTACATTTTCGTACCTGTTGTGATGATTACCAATTTAGCCAATTTAATTCACTTCTAGTACTATTTCGTCAATTTTTTCTGGGATATGGTTTGAAATTTCGTCACAAGATTTGACATATAGTGATTGGCGTTTTCAGACCTGTGGGTATACTAATTCCTATTAACTGACTTAGTCATTGTTTTACACTTGTAGCATTATATTGTTTTCTTTGCAGAGAATTGTACAGATCTGTAATTTTAACTTTGTATGATCATGCAAAATCGCAAGTGCATTTTCAGACCTGTCGTGATACTACTTTCTGTTAACTGACTTAGTCAATTTTTGCCAATTGTAGCATTATATAGTAGTTTTAAACAAACTTTATTCTGTAGTGGTAAACGATACAAATCTGTCATACTGTTATAAGCTTCATATTATCGTTAGATGTCTGAATTCTTCCTCTATCCAACCTAAACTTTCCTTTTTTAATTCATTATAGAGTAAATCTTTCTTTCAACCTTTATCCACGATGATACAGGATACGAATATGGCCTTCAGGATACTACTTCTTGTTTACTGACAGTTTAATTGTTACGTATTTGTCAACATAAATATAATTTCTTTTGTCTGCTTTTAAGGCCGACGCCCTAAGGCCACGGGGGGCAGTTGGTTTTATTATTGTCTGTTAGACCGTAAATTTTCACCACATGCCTCAGCAATGATAAAAGGTATAGATACGAATTTTGTCAGAAGCTTTGTATGATCATGCCATATTAAGGGATGCGTTTGCTGGCATACTTAATACCGAACTTATTGTATTTTTGGATTTCCACCAAGGATGAAAACACATATCTCCCCTCTTTGCACTGGGTACCAAAATTACATAAATGCCCATACAAAGAACAATACATCGCTGATCTGCCAAAAGTTCTACAAAACCTATGTCTAAGTTGCTAACCTCCATCTTGACAGCTGTTAAAGAGGGCCTTCAAAAATGCTGTGATACTTGCTTTTCAAGAAGCGGTGTAAATGAAATGTGAATTTTGAAAAACTCCAAAGACATCTTAAACTCTAGATCATTATCACACTGTAACATTAAAACTTTTGACTTCTCCACACTTTACACTACCATTCCACATGAACAACTAAAATCTCGGCTGACAGGTTTGATTCATAGATGTTTCTCACGTAAGAACGGTGAACGAAGATATAGGTACATTGTTGTAGGTAGAGGACAGGCCTAATTTGTGAAAACTATTCCGAATCGGACAAAAAATATACAGAGGAAGAAGTGATTAAAATGTTAGAGTTTCTGATCGACAATATATTTGTACAGTTTGGAAGACTTATTTTTCAGCAGTTTATCGGACTTCCTATGGGCATGATCTGATTCCCCACTCTTATGAGGCTGAATTCATCGAAGAGCTTCTTCAGATTAAAGAAAAAACTGGCCCAATCCTTAAATTTCAGCTTCCGTTATATAGATGCTATTTTGTCACTAAAAACCCTCGCTTTGGTGATTTTCTTCATATGATCTATCCAAAAGAGCTCGAAATTAAGGATACTTCAAACTAAGCTGTACGACAAACGTGATGGCTTCACTTTTCCAATAGTCAACTTCCCTTTTCTATGAAGCAACATCCCAACAGCGCCGGCATGCAGAGTTTGCACCTCCCAGCTCATCCGCTATGTGGTCGATACAGTGACCTCCTTGATAGAACCCGGTTGCTTTACTTAAACAAGGGTATGTTACCCAAAACTTGAAGTCATCCCTCCAGAAGTTTTACGGTCGACATCACCATTTTGTGGACCGCTATGGGATATATTTCCCAGATAAAAACAGATTTTTCCATTTAAAAGATGAATTGTTGTTTCCTCTACCGGATTTCACATGTTCAACACGACGGGTGTCTTATAAGAAGCAGGAGATGCTTGCTCTATCGGTGCACCTGATCTCACCCATGTTTTTTTTATTTATACATGTCTTTTCCTTTACACAATTTCCATTCGCGAAAATTGATGACCACTTAGATTTAATATCCTTCTTTTGAGAACGAATCGCGAAATTTGACAACCACGAAAATTACCCGCTAAACGGTATACCCCTCTCTCAGCTGTTTAGCTTCTGCTAAGCTGGACAACATACCATAAAGTGACATTATAATAAACAGCTTGTTATGTACAAACTATAGTTTTGCTGAGAGAAAAAAGTTCCAAGAACCAGAGGCTCCCAGGAGCCTGTATCGCTCACCTGGCTTTCAATTGCCACAATCAAGATAACATTGTAAGTTATACAGTTGATCTTCAGTTTCTCAAACTTTCGTAGCTCGAATACCTCCAATATCTTCAACTGTTTTTTTTTAAAATCTGATCATGTTTTACTATATTTCTTTGTTGGGCTTTTTTGACAAAAAACGTTCTTGCTAAGGACCACTTTCGACACCAGTTTTGAAGTAGAGACGTCATTTTGTAAATGGCATTCCACAAACAATTTTCAACATCGGTTTTGAAGTCGCAACATCAATATCTATTTGGAAATCAAATTTCATTGAAATCGGACAATGTTGAATTTTCCCGCCTTTTTTGGCGGCCATTTTCAAAATGGCGATCTAGAACGATTTTTAACATCAGTTTTGAAATTGCAACATCAAGACCTATTTGGAAACCAAATGTCATTGAAATCGGACAATGTTGAATTTCCCGCCTTTTTTGGTGGCCATTTTGAAAATGGCGGTCAACCAACAATTTTCAACATCGCAACACCAATAGCTATTTGGAAACCAAATTTCATTGAAATCGGACAATGTTAAATTTTCCCGCCTTTTTTGGCGGCCATTTTGAAAATGGCGGTCAATGAACAATTTTCAACATTAGTTTTGAAGGTGCGAAAGCATGGCAAACATTTCATCAATTTGCACTTAACCTTCATCATCTATAGTTTTGGAAATAAAAGATGAAAAATACGAAGATTTTATAAATTCGGTGAAAAAAAGGGCAATGACTCCTACAAAGGTTTATGGATTTTCTTCAAAATTTCAGGGTGGGTAGATCTTGATATGCTGAACATTTTTGCAATTTACACTTGACCTCTATCTGTTACACTTTTTGAAATAAAAAATAAAAAATGCAAAAATTTTGAAAATTTAACGGAAAAGGGCTATAACTCTGAGATGGGTTTCAGATTTTCTTCACAACTGCACAGTGGGTAGATCTCATCATGCTGATCATTTTCACCTCAGTCAGATTTTTGATATCTGTAACGGTTTTGAGTTACCCCTATGTTCTATTTTTTTAAATGGCGGCCATGTTTTTTGACCGGCCAACTAATCGAACATAAATTTGAGAAGCCATACCCTGGTGATGATTCAGACCAAGTTTGGTCACATTTGGCCCAGCGGTTTTTTGAAATTGTTGACGGACGGACGACGGACGATGGACGCAAAGTGATGACAATAGCTCACATGGCCCTTCGGGCCAGGTGAGCTAAAAATGCTTCAATTATGATCAAAGTTTCAAAAAGTACCGAAGTTGGCAAACAGAAGTGGTATCCCCAAGTGTCTGAAAATGCATTTTACAATGTGGCGTGATCAAACTAATCGTGAAAAAGTGTATCAGATTTGTATCATTGCATTGCAAATCTTGATGCCAAATAATCCTTCAATGCTAAAAATGTTGAAAATTAACTAAGTCGGTGAACAAAAAATGGCGTAATTTCCAACAGGTCTGATAATGCTTCCCACGCTATGGTAGGATCATACAAAGCTTGTGACAAATTTCCAGCTTTAAAACATTTACAAATAAAAAATCACAAACTATGAAGGGCACACATAAGGACTATTATGACCATTTTTTTTCCTGTTGGCATAGTAGGACCCTTTGCTAAACTATGTTTCCCACTAGAAGCCATCTTAGATGAGGAACCAATATGAAAATCACAAACTCTGAAGGTACCGAAGGACTATGTGACCAAGTTTGGTTCCAATTGGCTCAATAGTTTCAGAAAAGATCTTTGGATGCATTTCGCATAGGGTCCCTATGCTACACTTTGTTCGCCACTGTTGTTCATCTTAGCGGAGATACGAACATTATAATCACATACTTTCAAGAGGTCCGCCAAAATACTATTATTACCAAGTTTGGTTCCAATTGACCCAGAGGAGAAGATCTTTGAATGCACTTCCCATAGGGCCCTATGTTAAACTATGTTCCGCGTTGTCGGCCATCTTGGATGAGATACAAACATAAAAAGAGTAATGATGGATTACAAGATACCCCGCCACGTTTCACAAAATTTAAAGTTAAAAGAGGCATAACTCCACAACGTGGTGTAACGCTGAACCCAAAATTACACTTGGCCTGTGTTTTGTGGTAAACCATTTGCATACCATGTTTGAAGACAGTATGTTATTACATTCACAAGTTATGAGTACAAAACCCTAAAATTTGCAAAATTTCAAAGTTTCAAGGGGCATTACTCCAGAACCCCTTGGACCTCTGAACCCAAAATACAACTTGACACAACTTGACCTGAGTTTTGTGGTAAACAACTTACATACCAAGTTTGAAGACCTTGTGTTATTTCGTTCACAAATTATCAATCGGAAACCCTAAAATTCACAAAATTTCAAGTTTTCAAAGGACATAACTCCAGAACCCCTTGGACCCCTGAACCCAAAATCGAACTTGACCTGAGTTTTGTGGTAAACAACTTGCATACCAAGTTTGAAGACCTTGTGTTATTTCGTTCACAAGTTATCAGTCGGAAACCTTCGGTGGACGGACGGACGGACTGACAGACAGACGGACGAACGGACAGACAGACAGACAGACGGACGGACGAACGGACGGACGGACAGAAACACGACTGACGGTATCAAATAATACCTCGCCACTTCGTGTGACTAAGTTTGGTTCCAACTGGATCGGTAGTTTCAGACATATTCTTCGAATGCATTTCCAAGAGGATCCTTATGCTAAACCATGTTCCCCGCTGGAGGCCATCTTAGATGAGGTACGAATACAACAAGATGTGTTTTGTGAAACACTTATGCCAAAGAAGAAACATTTGGCAACTTTGAACAATGAATGGCCTTCTGACAAAATAATTTGTAGAAATAAATTATGGTATCAACAAAAAAGTTTAATCACATCAAATGATAATTGCAATTGGATGCAAACACAGGTGTCACCCAAATGAACCCTTCCAATCATTTTCCAAGCATTATTAAGAAAACAATTTTCACCCCCACCCCTTTTGGAACATTGATAGCCAACTCATTGTGCTCTGTTTATCAGTATTATCAGTACTTTGATTACACCAGGGATCATAAATACTGGTTCCCCAAAAGTGAAGGAATACACAGAAGAGAAGAAATGAAATAATAGATATTTTTAGTAACATCCCTCATCATTGATATATATATAATACATATATAAATACCTGAAAAACGAAAGTGATAAATGAAGAAAAGATGCAGAATTATTTAGAAAATCTCTTTTACAAAAAAAAATTCTATAGATATCAAGAAACATTTCATTATAAATGAGTTTAATTTCTATATATATATATATGTAAAATAAAACAAAGTAAAGTATAACTTCATTTTTTGGTGAAATTTTATCGGACAGTCACATGCCAAGGTCAAGGTCACAAGGTCAAATATTCTGGTACCAACTGAAAGGTCTCTCCACAAGGAATACACATGCAAAGTATGAAAGAACTATCACTTACCATTCAAAAGATATGCTCAATGTTAAAGTTTTTATGCAGTTGTTCACAGGCCAAGGTCAAGGTTACAATGTCAACTATTCTGGTACCAATTAAAAGGCCTTGACACAAGGAATGCACATACAAAAGATATACCCAATGTTAAAGTTTATTATTTTTTTCAAAAAGTCCATCACATGTCAAGGTCAAGGTCATGAGGTCCAAAACTTTGGTATCGTTTGAAAGGTCTTGCCACAAGGAATACACAGTGGACAAACAGACAAACAAACAGACATACCAATCAAAGCATGGAATGCTGTTAAGGCAGGTTCCTGGGTATTCCAGAAGTTCTGTAATTATTACTTTTTTGCTGAAATCTTGACATTTAATTTTTTCAAGAATTAAAATCCGAAATTTTCCTTCCCGGTTTAGGTTGTCTTTTCAGTTTTTNAAAAACTATATGCCCCCGAAACTTCGTTTCACGGGGGCATAAAAATCACAAACTATGACAGGGACCTCCCAAGGACTATTGTGACCACGTTTGGTTCCAATTGGCTCAGTAATTTCAGAGAAGATCTCTGAATACATTTCCCATAGGGTCCCTATGCTAAACTATAATTAATATAAGAAAGATAACAGGAAACACCTACAATGGCCGTAAACCACAATCACATGCCACAATCCACCAGGGAACCGCACGAGAAAAACAATAAAATGACAAAAGACAAACATGGACAACGATAGGAACTCGGGATAGCCGGACTTGGTACCGGCACTAGCAAGAGCTAGCGGTAGGGTTAAACCGGTTTGTGGGTACCCAAACCTCCCCTTTCTCTATCCCGTTTCCCTATGGTATAATAAAACATACAAATAAAACCCAATACAGGTAGACTACTAACTCCAAGACCACAATCTTGAGAAGGAAAGAAAAAGACAAAACGTAATTTAGAAAGATAGTCGAGGAGTGCTCGCCGCTAAACTGCCGGCTAGCTCAAGGAGCCTAGTCTGCTGGTAAAACACTGTCACACTACGGAATAAAGATCAAACTCAAAACTCCCCGAAGGGTTTGGTAAAGAATTATCATAGATTTCAGTAGACATCGGCAGTATCAGTATGTTCCCCGCTGGCGGCCATATTGGATGAGGTACTAAAATAGAAACCACAAACTATGAACGGGACCAGCCAATTTTGACTAAGTTTGGTTCCAATTTGGCACAGTAGTTTCAGAGATGAAGATCTTTGAATGCATTACCCATAAGGTTCTTTGTTAAGACTAAGTTCCCTGTTGGCAACTATCTTGGTTGAGGCACGAACATAAAAATCACAATCTTTAAAGGGGACCACCAAAGAACTATTGTGACCAAGTTTGGTTCCAATTGGCTCAATAGTTTCAGAGAAGGTCTTTAAATGTATTTAAATTCATATAGTGTCCCTATTATAAACTATGTACCACTGGTGGCCATCTTAGATGAGGCACGGACATAAAAATCATAATCTCTGAAGGGAACCAACCAAGGACTATTATGATTAAGTTTGGTTCCAATTGGCCTAGTCTTAGAGGAGAAGATCTTTGAGTGAAAAATTAACTTTAGACAATGGACCCTGAGTGTTGGCAAAAGCTTACCATGGCATAGCCAGGTAAGCTAAAAACAAAATTTTTAACATGAAATAAAGTTTTATTCAATTAAAGTTTATAAATACATAGATTTTCTATTAATATCACAGACTTATACAGTAACAGGTAATTTTAAATTTCTTAGTACATATAGTATTTTGTGTTGAAAAAAACTATGACTACTTTGTGTTGTCAATAAAAGATGTTCTCTTATTTTAGATGTGAAGGCAGCAAAACATATGAATACATTTTACAAATGCTGTAAACCAACTTTTTATCTGTGTGTGATTTATACTAAGTTAAATTCTATACATTTTTTACAGACCGTAGTTTATAAATTTGTTTTAGTTAAAATATACTTTGAACTGGAATTGTCCAAATCTTTATTCTCATCTGAAAGTCTAAAAGACCATATACTTAGAAACCACACTTTGTCTGTTAAGACATCATTTTTAATAAAATTTGAATGCAAGGAAAATTCAAATAATTTCCACTTTTTGAAAATTTCTAAATGTCTCAAAACATTTTTGTACATGTTTTTTTTGTGTAAACAAGAGGCCCATAGATGTCAATTTTCATAAATGTTGCTTGTGATACAGAATGAATGCATTTGAAGATTCAATGTTTAAATGTAGAAACAAGAAGCCCTAGTTTATCAATCTCTTAATCTTCTAAAGTTTTTTAATTTAATGTTTTTGTGAAAATGTTGCATATATTCCGCTATTAACTGTGGTTACAGTTTGGTAAAATATCTGGAAATGTCAAATACCGATAATCTTTTGGAGATTTCAGCATGCAAGAATAAATTAGGACAGTTCTTTGATATAAAAAAAATATTTCGAAAGACTGTGATTCCAACTTCAGAAAATTTCCTGAAATCCTGAAATTCTTAAATTAAATAGAGCAACCTTTTTTCTCAGTTAAGATATGTGATGAAGAGATCACTATCGTTTTTGACAATCATATTGTAATTGAGTAATTATCACAAAAAATAAATTGTCAAGAAACTGACTGAAAGTTAGCATTTGTGAACATTGGTTGGTATTCAGTAGTGTTTTATTTGCTGTTGCTCTGAAGAAAAAACTCTTCATCAGTTTTCATTCTATGATAAACAAAATACATCATGCAAATGGGAGAAAATGATAAAATAATGTGGAGTAAAAAAATCTAAATAAATATAGGATAAAATTCAAACAAGGTTGAACTCTATCACTGTGATGCTAAAAATGAAGAGCAAAATAATTGGCAACTAAAGACATTCATCATGCGACACCAAGACACTGCCAAGTATTCAATCTATTCTAGATTTGTCACTTACATGTAAGTACCTGCTTTAGGAGTATTGTATGCTAGATATTAAACAATGTATCTAAAAGTTATATATCAAGAAGGTTCAAAATGTTTTCCAGACGGGAGGATTTTGTAAGAATGCTATATTTTCGATATTCTTAGATTCAGATGAAACTACAAATTTGAGTTCCTATTTCTGATTGGTGTATGTAAATATGATGTACTCCGTTTTCTGAAACCATCAGCTTTAACTGAAATAATCATATTTCATTTAATTTCAGAAAAAGAAAGGATCAAGTTTGTTTCCTTAATAAATTTAATTTGTTCAAAAACTAAAAGTCTTTCGACGTGATATGATTTCATTATTGCGATAAAAATATGATATTCTGATTTTGAAGTGGAGCTGTTGCCAACATGCAGTGGTGTTATCATTATGGCATGTTTCCTAATAATATAAAAGTCTTTTTTCATCTAAACATGAATATACAAAATGTTTTCAAACAAACTACAGTAAACAAACACATTTGATTATGAACTTATAGAACATTTTTTTAATAATAAGTAGTCTTGAGATCTGTTTGTTCCTTACATACCTTATTTTCACCTTTTTATCATGTTAATACATTTAAACTTGTATATACCATGTATACTGGTAGCTACAAGTAGCCAGATGTATAAAATTTGAAACAAGAATTGTCAGAAGACAACATAGCTCACCGGGGATTCCAGTAACCTCAATGCACAATAAATTCGAAAGGAATAGAAAGCTCTCTTCACAAGAAAGTCACATATCAAATATAAACACCCTATCACTAAACAAGTTAATTCTAGAAGCAAGTTTAAGGTTTTTTAAAAAATTGCCATAAGTGCAACGTCAAGGTCAAAATGTCTACAACTAGGGTAGCATCAGAAAGGTCTCATCAAAAGAACGCCACATACCAAATATGAACACCTTACCACTAACAAACTTAATTCAAGAAGCAAAATTAAAGTTTTTAAAAAATTGCCCCCAGGGCAAGGTCAAGATGTCTACAAATATGGTACCAGAAGAAAGCTCTCATCATAAGGAAGTTACATACCAAATATGAACACCCTACCACTAAAAGCCTACCTTCTAGAGGCAAGGTTGAAGTTTTTCAAAAATTGACCTCAGGGCAAGGTCAAGGTCAAAATGTCTACAAATATGGTACCAGAAGAAAGCTCTCATCACAAGGAATTCACATACCAAATATCAACATCCTAGCTCTTCAGGTCTCAATTTCACAAGCCAGGTTAAAGTTTTGCTGACGCCGACGCCGGGGGTATGACAATAGCTCTCCGGACATTCGTCCCGGCGAGCTAAAAATGTCGGAAGTCTTCCCAATAATAATGTAAAGGGGGAGGAGGCAATTAGATAAATACCATCCAACATATCACATTTTACTGATTTCCCACTTCCCATTGTATTTGATGTTTTATTGTAGTAAACAACCACATTACACCAATAAATATGTGCCAACCATAGAATCATTTTGATTGTAAGTCATTTCTTATTCATAAAAGTGACTAAAGTCTGAAGCAATTCGAGGGAGAGATCAGTAAGGAAAATCCCTAAGGCTTAGGACAGTATCGAGAACACACAACCAAACACACAACATTTTATGCAAGCCGTCATATTTCTGACTTGGAATGGGCATTTTATAAATAATTTCATATTATTGAAAAGATTTTTTTCCTTTATATTCAAATTTTTATAATGACTCAACTGTATTAACTTAATTCATATTTCTAGAGTCAATAAATATCAACTGGAGGCTCAGAAGCTGAGCCTGAATTGCTCACCTGACAAAATGCTTACAGCAGGTGATGAAAGTGTTGTTTATCCAATAGTGGTTTCAGAGGAGAAGATGAAAATGTGTAAAGTTAACAATGGACATCAGTCAACGGAAACCAAGTGATAGCAATAGCTCACACTGACCCTTTGGGTAAGGTGAGCTCAAAAGCAAGATGAATAAGACACAAAAAAGGAGCCAGGATAGTGATCTTAACCTGGACCAGATTTTGCCACAAGCAAAAGTCGTTGACATAGCTGAAATGCAACCAGAGGACAAAGATGAAACTAGAGCTGAATGGCAACCAATTATGCCCCCACTCATTGAACCCTGAATCAATAAAGCAAGTGCGAATCTAAGTGTGTCTTGACACAGCACAAGTTTTTTTTTTTTTTAAAATATATAAGGGAAGTTCTGAGCCTCAAAATCAATTCTATGGGTGCTAAGCAATCTTCCTGTAAAGTTTCATCCATTTTGAGGCACTTTGAATTTCCCCGCCTTTTTTCACTTTCCATGACAACTGCGGCCATTTTGAATATTCCAAAACACATGTGTGTGCACATCTACTTATTGTAAGTTAGCTTCCATTGAACTAGTTGGAATTTGTTTGCAAACTGTCTAAAAACATGAAAAGTTGTGTTTTTTTATTCTTACGGATGGACAGGTGAACGGACAGAAAAGGGTAAAACAATATGCCCCAGACTTTCCGTCGTGAGGGCATAAAAATACAAGAGTTGGAGGAAAAGATTGCCAGACTAACAGTAGAGTTAGATAAGGGGGTCAATGGGCAAAACATTATAATACTTTTAAATGGATAAAACCCAAGGATTCCGCAAATCTGACAAAAATCCCAAAAAATGAGGAGCGAACCTCCTTAAGGAAATATATGCTGGTAGAAAAGTTACACTTGAATTGTTGAAAATATAAAAGAAATGAATTAGTGATTTGATTTTACAACTACAGATAAATGAGATAGAATAGTTGGGGTACTAGTGACTAGCAAACATTTCCCCATTGTCTACATTATACAAATTCTATTTTTAAATAAAATATTTCTTCAATTCTTACTTTCTTAGTCTACAACTTTGTCTTGTTATTTACTGAAAAGGTTATGACCTTTCTTTCAAAACATTTCCAATTGGAAATATAAATTTAGTTGGTAATGAAGTAGAAATCATTTGAATAGGAATATATGTATCATACAGTAAACATAGAGTATTTCAGTTACAAAACACTCAGGTCTGTACATGCACATATTCCTCATCTTGTAAATATTTTGGTTTAATCTGACAGTACAAAACATAACAATTGGAAGAAGACTTGAAAACAGCAAAATATGTTAAAAAAATATTTAAAAAACACCTGTTAACCATGTTAACAAATACAATGAAATATATGAGAAAAACCAGATTCTTCTTTAGGAAGCCATTAAATCTTGTTTCTACAGTCTTTAGGGTTAGGCATAAAATTGAATAGCAAAAGCTCAAACTAACAATGTTAAACCCTCTCATTGTAGAAATACAATAAGTAATTAGGGACCGACCATTTAACTTGGGGGGGGGGGCTATGGTTTTTACTAAAAAAAAATATTTTGGAGCTGATTTTATGTGAAAAAAATACTTTGGCTGCCAAAATGATGAAAAAAAAAATTTCTGAAGGAGGCTTTCTGCCCAAAAGAAATAATAATTATGAAAAAAAAATGTTGTTGATACACTGTCAAGAAAACAAAAACATAACCCCCCCCCCTTCAGGTTAAATGGTCGTTCCCTTATAACATTTCAAAGATAGATTCTATACTAAAATGTTGTAGGCAATGTACAATGCCATACACTGATTGCTTACAACGTACATGTACAAAATATATATCAAAACTGAATTTTGGCTGAAATGACCTGCACAAATGAAATATGTTAATGATCTCAGATCACCTGAAATCATCTGTAAAGCTGCTTTCTCCTATATATCTATCAAAATAAGTCACAAAATATAACTCAGCTGTTTGCATCACGCAAACACAGGGCAATAATTTCAAAACAAAAATCTGCCTAACTCATACATGCAAACAAAAGGCAATAATTTCAAAACAAAAATCTGCCTAACTCATTTCAGCACCAATACATGTACATAATGTCCTGGAACCTATAATCATGCTAATAAGATAACACAATCATGCTTTTTATGTGTAATGCTATTCCAGCAAATATCTGTATGAACACAAATGCATATAAAAAACTATTATTACATACATTTTTGTACAACTGTTTATTCAATAACAAAGCGTTATGTGCGCGTGTATATACCTATCGTCCTAAGTCAGGTGTTTGTGGTACATGTCTATCCCCACAAACCCTTGACAGATTTGGCTTGTATTTCCTGGCTGCTTCTCTACACAAGAAGCAAATTCATGAACCAATTAAAATAAATTAAAATTGGTTAAGACAGATTTCATTGATTCATCTGGCTGCAATTGGCCAAGAAATATAAATGATGTCTGTCCTAATCTCAAAGTCTCCTTTACTTACTTCTTGTTTAGATACCCAGCTCAGGAAATGTAAGTCAAATCTATCAAGGGGTTGTGTGGAAGGACATGTCGACCTCAAACACCTGACTTGGCATAATAGCACAATATTCCTTTTAGCAAATTAAATCTAATGTTTGCTGAGACCATACTACAGAGTACAGAACTACATGTTCATATATGATACATTCATTTACAATTTTGCACCTATTGTAATGTCCAAACATGCTTAATATAGATCAATCCATTCTTTTCAACACTTAACAGACAAGAAAAATGTTATTCTAAAGTACAAATGAAGCAGACCGGACAAACTTTGATTTGAAAAAGAAGTTTTTAAAATAAGAATTAATTCTGTAACATATTTTCATAAAAACACCCAAATATATAAATAAGTTTAACTGTGTTGATTTTCTGCTTTTCTTTGGATTCTTTTGCTACTATAGTCTAGAATTTTATGGAACTGGTTCAAACCCTTGAAATTAACATGTTGATCAATTTACAATGAATTTTAATGCAGCTATTAAAATAAGTAATAGATATCTCAAAACTAAGAATGACAAATTGTTTAGATCCTCAAAAACTGAAGAGGCATGTTACTCAATACCCTGCCATGTTTGAAGGGCATTTATTTCAGAACCAATTTAACACAGGAATCCAAAATAAAACCTGGCCTAAGCTTTTGGTCAACAATTAACTTAAACAGTTTGAAGACTGTATGTACTTTTGTCACAAGTTGTTTGAGGGACGGACAGACAGATGATTGGAGGTATCACATAATACCTTGTGACTTGTAGACGGTATTAAACATATACCGGTACATGTATCCAAGTATTTCATGAACAAGGAGTATATCTGATAGTTTTTGCAAAATATAGCTATGATGTAGTAAATTCTGCTATCCATTTTAGCATGCTGTTTATTTTTGCTTGGATACATTGATACCGATGTTAATGTGCATCTATGCCCTCATGTACTGGAGGGTTCAGTGGTGCATTTTGTGTTTCACTTTTGTCTGTTTTCTCTGTTTGACTTTCTGGTTGATATATAAGTTTGTGACATAAAGGACAATTGTCCTGAACATAAAGCCACTTCCTGAGACACACATTGTGGAAGTAATGATTACAATGTGTGATAAGTGCACTCGTTAAACTTTGATAACATATCGCACACACATCGTCCAGTTCTTCCAACTGTTCTTCTGTAGCATGTGGAAGAGAGTTGATCTTATTCACTGCTGTTCTCCTTTTCATGAATACTTTCCATCCTTCTTTAGCTTGGCACCAAATGTTAAAATAAGCATGAATACACATCATGACTGCCCTTACTACACCACCTGATTCAAAAACAATAATCCATGCTCCATTACAGAAAAGAAAAATGCCAAACATAAATTCCATTGTGTTTCCTGTGGCTTTTATGTAGTAAACATAATCATCCAATTTTTCCCAGAACACATCCATGTATGCGTCAACCATAAATAAGATGTACGTCAAAAGTGAGAAGAACACTTTCATCATGACCTCTATACTGAATGCAGTTACTGCCAACAGCCATGTATTAGCACTATAGTGGCTCCAAAGATATGTTAGCAAGATAATTGGAAATACTATTAAAACAAGGCACATTATCAGAACTCTAGTGTGACTAGACACATTTTGGTTTTTAGATGCACTCAATGACATTAATACAGGATGGATCATGCTGTGAACAAAATGAGCCATCGCAGTAAACAAGAGGCAAGTATTTTTGGCCAATCGGATAAGTCTGTGATCAGGCGCAAGTCCAGTAAGTCCTGTCTGCAAAGCCAATATGAAAAACAAAATGGCTGACACAGTACCCATACTTCGATCTTCTTCGGTATTTGAGCCTACACAAAAAGCCATAAAGAGGCCTATATAATGAGCAATGTATGATATAATACTTGTGAGTCCTAACAAAGAGACAAATGTATCGCAACTGTCGGCAGTTAGTTTCTTTAAAAAGTACCGATTAAGATTTTCCTGATCTTGTTCATCATAATCTGTTTGTGTTGATCTTGAATAGAGATAGGTGATGTGAATTATCAGGCGTATTATCCAAAATATGCGTAAAACTTTTGGTACCTGAAGACGGACCCACTGTTCCTCTAGAAATGTCTGTATACCTAGATTATTAATTCTTATTTTTGTCAAAATCAAAACTCGAACAGTAAATCTGTGTAGTAAGGAAAGGGAATCCATGATGTTTTTGACTAAAATCGCCAATGGTATTATCATAGATAATACTGGCGACCACAAAAGAACAATAAAATCTTGATACACTGCTCGAACAATAATTGGAAAAATCAAAGAAAATGACACAGCCGATTTTAGCAATGTATTTTTTAGATTGTTTTCTAAATAGTTTCTCCTATTTGTACGAAAATCCCAAGCAGCCAAGAAAGAAATTGTTACTACAATTTGAATTATTATATTTTTCATAATGCCATTAAAATCAGATTGTAAAATATCATATAAATCTTTGTGATAGGGTTCATCTTGCTCGTCCTCTAATTCTTCTTTGTAAATTGTTACAACAAAGTTGAGATTCCAATGGTAGGACACCATAAGGATAACACCCACCAAAATGTAGTTGTAAAGCTCTATTAGATGATTTCTTGCAGCAACAAAAAGGAGGATGGCTAGCACCAGAACTGCAAAGATAAACAATGATATAATTAATATTTATTAGATCTTAGATAATACTAAATTCATAAGTGTATTCTGCTCTCTGAAGTACTTTTTATCAAAAATTGATTGCAAACATACTGTAGATGTATGTGCAATCATTTTGTTTGTTTTTGATTGTTTTTAGGATTTATGTTTTTTGTTTCTGTTTTGTTCTTTTTTTTGTTTGTCTGTCTGTTTGTTTTTACATATATTTATTATGATTTTGAATTAAACATTTGATAAGAGTTCTAACATGTCTAATGACACATGCAAA
>MJUU01042775.1:33049-55495 GCA_002080025.1 Modiolus philippinarum
AGGGCAAGGTCAAGGTCAAAATGTCTACAAATATGGTACATTTAGAAAGCTGTCATCATAAGGAAGTTACATACCAAATATGAACACCCTACCACTAAAAGCCTACCTTCTAGAAGTAAGGTTAAAGTTTTTCAAAAATTGCCCTAAGGGCAAGGTCAAGGTCAAAATGTCTACAAATATGGTACCTTTAGAAAGCTCTCATATTAAGGAAGTTACATACCAAATATGAAAACCCTACCACTAAAAGCCTACCTTCTAGGTGCAAGGTTAAAGTTTTTTTTTTAAATTGCCCTTAGGGCAAGGTCAAGGTCAAAATGTCTACAAAAATGGTATCACTAGAAAGCTCTCATCATAAGGAAGTTACATACCTAATATGAACACCCTAATACTAAAAGCTTACCTTATAGAAGCAAGGTTTAAGTTTTTTTTTAAAATTGCCCTAAGGGCAAGGTCAAGGTCAAAATTCTACAAAAATGGTACCACTAGAAAGCTCTCATCATAAGGAAGTTACATACCAAATATGAACATCCTACCACTAAAAGCATACCTTCTAGAGGCAAGGTTAAAGTTTTTCTAAAAATTGCCCTAAGGGCAAGGTCAAGGTCAAAATGTCTACAAGTATGGTACCAAAAGAAAGCTCTCATCACAAGGATGTCACATATCAATTATCAACATCCTAGTTCTTCAGGTCTCCATTCCACAAGCCAGGATAAAATTTTGCTGATGCCGACGACGCTGACACCGGGGTGATGACAACAGCTCTCTGGACATTCGTCCTGGCGAGCTAAAAAGAGTAGACCTTGAAAAAATGTCTCTTACATCTGAGCTGAACCACTTAAAATATTACACAAGAGCTTGGGTATCTCGATCAAGAACCTGTACACGACCATTGTGACTAACTATGGTTCTAAGTGGACAAGTGGTTTATGAGAAAAAGATCTCTAAATGTGTTTTCATAGGATCCAATGTTAAACATGTTCCCCACTGTCGACCATCTTGGATGAGGTATGAAGCTGAAGGATTCCTTTTTCGGAAAAGACCATGCATTGTGACTTAAGTTTAATTGTAAATGGACAAACAGCTTTTGAGACGATCTCGAAAGGGACCATCTAAGAACCACAGACCTGTCAAGTCTCATGCTTTTTGCATGAGAGTTACACTTTCCAACACCAAATCATGCTCTCATGCTCACCCCATTTAATGTCCCTTTTTAAATATTCGATAAAAATAGATTTCAACACGACCTTTTTGTAATAGATTTCAACACGACCTTTTTATAATAAGAAAACCATAGTTTAGGGGTTGTTCTGCACATACGGGTATTTTTATACTACTGGTTCATTTTCTACTAAAGGCCCTGAAGTAAAACTTTTTTTTTCAATGGAGGTCACATGTATGAAGCTATATTTTCCACTATTTATTAAAATATTTGGTTTCAAATTTCGTGCTATAACATTTGAAATGCTCCCAGGATGCACAATGTTGTTTCTTTGAAAAGAAAATTTTGTGGTTATTCCCCCAGATGCCCTCCATCTCACTCTTGGAACCCAAAACCCCATGACAGCTCTGGGACCATTGTGACTACCAGTAAGTTTGGTTGTAGTTGGACTAGAGTATAGTTCCTAAGAAGATCTTTGAATGTGTTTTCCATAGGGTCAAATGTTAAATTAGGTTCCCAGCTCATGGCCACCTTTAATGAGGTACGGACCTGCTGGATACAGTACAATACAGAAAGATATATACCGTGACTAATCACTGTGATAGTGGATTTCCACTCGTAGAGTGGTACTTTAAAGTATCTTTTTTCAGGTTTGAGGTATATTCATAATTTTTTCTCCATTATAAGTGGTACAACCTACCAATCTAACCTCAAAAGAAATCTTAAATCTAAAACAGAACAAGTGTGGATTGTATTGCAAGGCAATACCAAGTCCCCTACCAGTAGAGCAAGGCTGTGTTACACCAGCAAAAATAGTAAAAAAGGTTTTCTGAGTCAAAGTTCCATAACTCTGCCATGCTGGCAGCCATGTCTTTTGTCAGATCGAAACCAAATGAGCAATCTTTGTTAAGGACCTTCCATACATCATTCATGTATATTTTAGTTGAATTTGCTTCAGTGGTTAAAGAGAAGTTGATGAAAATGATGTTTTTCCATAGGGTCCAATGTTAAATATTTGTTCCGCGCTGGCAGCTGATTGGAACAAAATGAGCAATCTTTGTAAAGGACCTTCCATACATGATTCCTGTAAAGTTAAGTTGAATTCAGAGGAGTTGATGAAAATGATGTTTTCCTATAGGAACTAATTATGTTAAACCTAAGTTCTGTGCTTGCCATATTTTTTGTTGGATCGAACGAAATGAGAAATTTTTATAAAGAACCTTCCATACATCATTCCTTTAAAGTTTGGTTGAATTTGCTTTAGTGGTGTGGTTTAAGCGGGTTGACGAAATTGACATTTTTCCCATAGGATCTAATGACACTATTTTTCCCATAGGGTCCAATGTTAAACCTAAGTTCCATGCTGGCGGCCATGTTTTTTATTGGATCGGAATGAAATGAGCAACAAGGACCTTTAGTACATCATTCCTGTAAAGTTTGGTTGAATTAGCTTCACTGGTTTCAGAGAAGATTCAAATGTGATTTTCCCGTAGGGTCAAATGTTAAACCTAAGTTCCATGCTGTCGGCCATGTTTTTTATCAAATCTGAACAAAATGAGTAATCTTTGTTAAGGACCTTTAGTACATCATTCCCGAAAAATTGGTTGAATTTGCTTCAGTGGTTTCAGAAAAGAAGATGAAAATGTGATTTTTCCCGAAGGGTCCAATGTTAAACCCAAGTTCCACGCTGGCGGCCATGTTTTTTATCGGATCGGAACAAAATGAGCAATCTTCGTAAAGGACCTTTAGTATATCCTTCCTGTAAAGTTTGGTTGAATTTGCTTCAGTGATTTCAGAGAAGAAGATGAATATGTGACTTTTCCATAGGGTCCAATGTTAAACTATGTACATGTGCTGGCGGCAGTGTTTTTCATCAAATCGGATCGAAATCAGCAATCTTTGTTAAGAACCATCAGTACATCATTCCTGTAAAGTTTGGTTGAATTTGCTTCATCGGTTTGAGAGGAGAAGATGAAAATGTTATTTTTCTTATAGGGTCCAAGTTAAACCTACCGGTAAGTTCCGTGCTGCCGGCCATGTATTTTCATCGGATCGGAACAAAATGAGCAATCTTTGTAAAGGACCTTCAGTACATCGTTCCTGTAAAGTTTGGTTGAATTCGCTTCAGTGGTTTCAGAGGAGAAGATAATTATGTGAAAAGTTAAAGGACGACGGATGCCAAGTGATGGTAATAGCTACCACTGACCCTTCGGGTCAGGTGAGCTTACAAGAGGCTCTCAAGAGCCTGTATCGCTCACCTGGACCATGGCCAATACATAACTTCAAATCAACTTATATGTTAAAGGGTCTCATTTTCAAACTATGTAAATAAACATTTATGTTATATGATGCATGCCATCTTAGATAAGGGATGGATCTGCAGGACACAATTTAAAAGAAAATTAAGTCTGTGCCAAAGTTTATTTCCAACTGGCCAAATGGTTTAAAAGAAGAAGATCTTTGAATGTACTCCTATATTAAACTATGTTTCCCATTGGTAGCCAATTTGCATAAGGTGCAGACCTGAAGGACATCTGTTTTGAAGGGGACCATCTAAGATACATTGTGACTAGCCAAGTTATTTCAGATAAAAAATTCTTTGTATGCTCTTTCCATACAGTCGAGTAATAAATTTAAAGTTCCCCGCAGATGGCAATGTTGGATGACATTTAGGCATAAAAGTCCCAATACATATATACACTATAGTCAGCACCTCATAAGCATCATTAATGCCAAGTTCTGTTCAAATCCATTCAGCGGTTTTCAAGGTTAATTTCATCAACTGCTCACTAAAGGCTTTACTTACTAAAATATTTTTAACATTAAGCAGTCTATGAAGCTCATAAACTACCTCAACATTTATGTCAACAGAGGTCATAGTGATAAGGCACCAAAGTCCCAATAATGTACACAATATGTTTATATAGGAAAATCATTATGACATGAAATAAGGTGAAGATTAAGAAAGTATTTTTGCAAAAAATTGCAAAAATTTTCACAAAAACACTGTTTTTGCTCTTAATTATGGAAGAAATATTTTTTTAATGAAGTGATAGTAGGGAATTTCTCTAAAGCTTAAAAGAGAAAAGTTAACCAAAGAAGATTTGAACACAGAATTTAAAGGGAAATAACCCATAACCATATGGCATTGGGAAAAAAACAAAGCAAAAATTGGTGAAAAACGACCAATTAATCATACACAGGCCTTTGGATTTTCTTCAAAATTTCAGAGTATGTAGATCTTGATATGCTGAACATTTATTTAATTTACACTTCACCTCTATCTGTTACAGTTTTTGAAATAAAAAATAAACAAGAGGCTCTCAAGAGCCTGTATTGCTCACCTGGGTCATGGCTGACACAATAAGTCAAAATAATCACAACGTTTAAGGTTCTCATTTTCAAATTTGTTTATTAATGTTTAAGGGTTTCATTTTGAAGTTTGCTGATGTTATATGATCCAAAATTAAAACTATGTTCCCCACTGGCAGCTATTTTTGATGGGGCGTAGACCAATTGTCACCTTTCTTGAAGAAGACCATGTAAGGATCATTGTGCCTCACTTTGGTTCCAGTTGGCATAGTATTTTCAGAGGAGATCGTTAAATGATTTCCCATGGGGTCCAAGGTTAAACAATGTTCCCTGCTGACTGCCATCTTGGATGCTATGCGGACATCCAGACGTATTTTATGAAGGGGACCAAGTAAGGACCATTGTGACTAAGTATGATTCCAATTGGCCATGTACTTTCAGAGGAGAAGATCTTTGAATATGTTTCCCTATAGGGTCCAATGTTAAAAACATGTTCCCTCCTGGCGGCCATCTAGGATATATGATGTGGACTTGCTGAACACATTTTTAAAAGGGGCCACCTATGGACCATTATAACTAAGTTTGGTTCCAATTAGCCAAGTATTTTCAGAGGAGAAGATTTTTGCAATCTTGTCCAATTTTGTACAAAGTTCCCCGCTGTCGGCCATCTTGGATGACGTGCAGACTTGTCAGACAAAATTTTCAATGGGGACCACCGAAGGACTATTGTGACAAAGTTTGGTTCTAATTGGCGCAGTAGTTTCAGAGATCTTTAAATGCTTTCCCATATTGTCCAATGTTAAACTGCGTTCCCTGCTGGCGGCCATCTAGGATAAGATACAGACTTGCCAGACATTTTTTTTAATGGGGCCACCTAAGGACCATTGTTCCCAAGTTTGGTTCCAAATGGCACAGTGGTTTCAGAGAAGAAGATGTTTGAATGAAAAGTTTACAATGGACAGACAATTGATGGCAAGAAGATCATCATAGCATAGCCATGCACATCAGCTATAAAGTTATACAGGCATGGAAGCTTATATGCAATTTCTTCATTAAGATTGCAGTGTGGGCAAACAGATATAAGATACAGTTTTATATACAATTATTATTAAATTGTGAAATAAGTATAGTTTATGAAAGTATTTTTGCAAAAAAATGTAAAAATTTGTACAAAAACACTTTTTAGCTCTTGATTATGTAACAAATAATAATTTCTAATAAAGTGATGGCAGGGAATTTCTCTAAAACTTAAAGAGAAAAGTAAACCAAAGAAGATTTGAAAGCAGAATTTAAAGGGAAATAACCCATAAACATATGGCATTGAAAATTTTTTTTTAGGGTGAAAAAAGTCAATAACTACAACACAGGCAGTTGGATTTTCTTCAAAATTTCAGAGTATGTAGATCTTGATATGCTAAACATTTTTCAAATTTACACTTCACCTCTATCTGTTACAGTTTTTGAAATAAAAAATAAAAAATGCATAAATTTTGAAAATTTTCCGGAAAAAGGGCTATAACTCTAAGACGGTTTTTCCGATTGTCTTCAAAATTGCAGGGCAGATAGATCTCATCATTCTGAACAATTCTATCCCTGTCAGATTTTTTATATTTGCAACGGTTTTGATGTTATTTGCCAAAAACAGCCATTTACCCCTATGTTCTATTTTTAGTAACAGCCGCCATGTTGATTGGTCCTCGGACTAACCGAACATATTTTTTAAACTACATACCCTGGTGATGACCCAGGCCAAGTTTGGATTAAATTGGCCCAGTGGTTTCAGAGGAGAAGCTTTTTGAAGAAAAGTTTCCGACGGACGGACGACGGATGCCAAGTGATGGCAAAAGCTCATCCTGGCATAGCCAGGTGAGCTAAAAATGCACAAATTTTGAAAAATTTACGGAAAAAGGGCTATAACTCTCAGACGGGTTTTCCAATTTTCTTCAATATTGCAGAGCAGATAGATCTCGGCATTCTGAACAATTTTACTCCTGTCAGATTTTTGATATCTGTAACGGTTTTTGAGTTATTTGCCAAAAACAGCAATTTACCCCTATGTTCTATTTTTAGTAACAGCAGCCATTTTGTTTGGTTTTCAGACTCCTCGGATACAATTTTGAAACTACATACCCTAGTGATGATCCAGGCTAAGTTTAGTTTAAATTGGCCCAGTAGTTTCAGAGGAGAAGATTTTTGAAAAAAGTTTCCGACGGACAACCGACGGACAGACCACGGATGCCAAGTGATGGCAAAAGCTCACCCTGGCATAGCCAGTTGAGCTAAAAATGATTTTTTTCCAATGAGGTCTATGCTAGATATGTTCTCCATTGGCACATCTGTTTTTTCAAATCCTATTGAAATGATTAATCTTTGCAAAGGATCTTCTATACATCATTCCAATACAGTTTAGTTAAATTTGCTTCAATAGTTTCAGAGCAGCTGATGAAAAGGAGGATTTTCCCATTGGCTCCAACGTTAAACTATGTTCTGTGTGCTGGCTGCCATGTTTCAATATGAAAATATCATGGATCAATATGAAATAAGCAATTTTTGTAAAGGACCTTCCATACATCATTCCTGTAAAGCTGGTTAAATTTGCTTCGGTGGTTTTAGAGGAGAAGATGAAAGTGTGATTATCTCATACCGTTCAATGTTAAACTATAATCCGTGCTTGTGGCCATGTTTTTTTTTATTGAATCAAAAACTAAATGAGCAATCGTTGTCAAGGACCTTTCCAACATTATTCCTGTAAAGTTTGATTGAATTTGCTTCAAAGGTTACAGAGGAGATGATGAAAATGTGATTTTTCACATAGTGTCCTATGTTAAACCTAAGTTCCGCGCTTGTGGCCATGTTTTTTTTGTCAGATCTGAACAAAATAAGTAGTCTTTGTAAAGGACCTTTATTACATCATTCCTGTAAAGTGTGGTTGAATTTGCTTCAGTGATTTCAGAAGAGAAGATGAAAATGTGATTTTTCCCATAGGGTCCTATGATAAACCTAAGTTCCACACAGACCACACTGGAAGCCATGTTTTTATATCAGATCAGAACAAAATGGGAAAATTTTGTAAACTACCTTCCATACATCATTCCTGTAAAGTTTGGTTGTATTTGCATCAGTCCTATCAGAGGAGAAGATGAAAATGTGATTTTCCCATAGGGTCCAATTCTAAACTATGTTCCGTGCTTTCAGCCATGTATTTACGGATCAGAACAAAATGAGCAATATGTGTAAAGGACCTTTAGTACATCATTCCTGTAAAGTTTGGTTTAATGTGCTTCAATTGTTTCAGAGGAGAAGATGAAAATGTGATTTTTCTCATAGGGTCCTATGTTGAACCTAAGTTCCGCGCTGGCAGCCATGTTTTTTATCAGATCATAACAAAATTAAATGAGCAATCTTTTTAAAGGACCTTCCATTCATCATTCCTGTAAAGATTGTTTGAATTTGCTTCAGTGGTTTCAGAGGAGAAGATGAAAATGTGATTTTTCCCATAGGGTCCTATGTTTAATCTAAGTTCTGCACTGGCGGCCATGTTTTTTTTTATTGGATCTGACTAACAAGTGGCTCTCAAGAGCCTGTATCACTCACCTGGACCATGGCTGAAATAAAAGTCATTTCCAAAAGGGTTCAATGTTAAACTATGTTCCCTGATGGAGGATACCTTGGATTGGATGAAGACAAGCCAAAAGCAAATTTGAAGGGGCCACCAGAGGACTTGTGATCAAGTTTATTTCCAATGGGATTAGTGATTTCAGAGACCTAATTTTTTTAATGGCATCCAATATAAACTTAATGCTGGCAGCCATATTGGATGAGGTGTGGTCCTCCCGGATACCTTTATTGAAAGGTATTATCAATGTACCATTGTTTTCTAATTAGACAAGTTGTTTCAGCATGTTCAGAATGGATCTTTAAATGTATTTGAATGTGTTATCTATTTCAACCCCGATTTCAACCCATCTCAGAACACCCTTTAAAAATAATTTGGGCAGGGGTTTCCCTTATAATCTAGGTAATAATTATTGCCAAAATCAAAACATCACAAGCCCCTTTCAAAAATGTTTGGGCAGGGGTTCTCCTTATTGACTAGTGTTTACATATTTCTGAAAACAAAACATAAAATTCAGCAGAATACTTTTTTCCTAAAATTTTAGTTTTCTTGTTTGGTTTCCATGGCAACCTCAAGCTCCACCATCCATTACAACCCATAACGAAACACCATTCAAAAAAACATTTTGGCAGAGTTCCCCTTATAATCAAGGTAATACATATTGCTGAAATTAAAATGTTCAGTCCCCCTTTTACAAAATATTTGTGCAGGGGTTCCCCATGTAATCTAGTTTATACATAAAGCAGAAATCACAAATAAAATTTCTAGCAGAATATTATTTTTCTAAAATTTCAGTGTTCTGGTCTGGTACCCATGGCAACTGAGAGCTCCATCCATTACAACCCATATCAGACCACAATTAAAATAAAAATTTGGTCAGTATAATTGGGCTGGTAGTTTCTGAGAAGAAGATCTTCGAATGTGTTTTCCCATAGGGTCCAATGTTAAAACTATGTTCCCCACTGGCGGCCATCTTGGATGAGGTACGGACCTGTCGGATATCTTTTCTGGAAGGAACCATATAAGGACCATTGTGACTAAGTTTGGTTCTAATTGGACTAGTAGTTTCTGAGAAGAAGATCTTTGAACATCATTTCCATAGTGTCCAATGTTAAAACTATGTTCCCTGCTGGCGGACATCTTGGATGAGGTACCGACCTGCCGGATACCTTTTTTGGATGGGACCATCTAAGGACTATTGTGATTAAATTTGGTTATAATTGGGCTGGTAGTTTCTTAGAAGAAGATCTTCGAATGTGTTTTCCCATAGGGTCCAATGTTAAAACTATTTCCCTGCTGGCTGCCATCAAGGATGAGGTACAGACCTGCCGGATACAATTTTTAAAGGGGACCATCCAAGGACTATTGTGACCAAATTTGGTTATAATTGGGCTGGTAGTTTCTTAGAAGAAGATCTTCCAATGTGTTTTCCCATAGGGTCCAATGTTAAAACTATGTTCCCTGCTGGCTGCCATCAAGGATGAGGTACAGACCTGCCGGATACAGTTTTTAAAGGGGACCATCCAAGGACTATTATGACCAAATTTGGTTTCAGAGGAGAAGATCTTTGAATGAAAAGTTTACGATGGACGACGGACTTCAAGTGATGGCAAAAGCTCTTCCTGGCATAGCCAGGTGAGCTAAAAATGAGCAATCTTTGTAAAAGACCCTCCATACAACATTCCTGTAAAGTTTAGGTTGAATTTGCTTTAGTGCTTTCAGAGGAGAAGATGAAAATGTGATTTTTCCCATAGGGTCCTATGTTAAATCTAAGTTCCGCCCTGGCAGCCATGTTTTTATCTGATCTGAACGAAATGAGCAATATTTGTAAAGGACCTACCATAGATCATTCTAATTCCTGTATAGTTTAATTGAATTTGCTTAAGTCGTTTCAGAGGAGAAGATGAAAATGTGATTTTCCCATAGGGCCCAATGTAAAACTATGTTCTGTATTTGCGGTCATATTTTTTAACAGACCGGAAGAAAATGAGCACTCTTTGTAAAGGACCTATAGTACATCATTCCTGTAAAGTTTGGTTGAATTTGCTTCAGTCGTTTCAGAGGAGAAGATGATTTTTCCCATAGGGTCCTATGTTTTTTTATTGGATCAGAATGAAATTAGCAATCTTTGTAAAGGACCTTCCACACATCATTCCTGTAAAGTTTGGTTGATTTGCTTCAATGGTTTCTGAGGAGATGTAAATGTGAAAAGTTAACAGATGACAGATGGAAGGACGACGGACGCCAAGTGACAGCAATAGTCCAGAAAACCAATATTTTACTAAAATTTTCAAATTCTAAGTGAAAGGCCCATATATAGCTCTGTACAAAAATCAATGGACAGCACCCAAACTTACACTTGTTCTTTAACTCATTGAGAGACCCACATACCAAATATTCATGATATTAGATCAACACCTGCAATGGTTAAGAAAAAAAAAAATGAGAAAAACTGATGTGGGACTGACAGACGGATGGAGTGCAATTCTAAGGTCCCTTCATGATCAGCTATCGACGGTAAGAGACCAAAAAATAGATATTTAGTTAATTCATTTAGCGATTAAAAGCCAGAGATGTCATGTTTTAGAAAAAGAGAGCTCTATTTAAATAGAATGGTTTAATATAAATTGCATGCAAGCCAACCCTGACCCTGTGTTGTTGAATTTTGTATCGTCTTTACTTAAAACTTGAACTGAATTGCAAAAAAAATCTCTTGGTTCGAATCCCAAAAGGGATGAAGTGAAAATGATTGTGATGATCGGACCAAAATTCAAAACAATTGCAGTTATCAAATAAATAATCTTATATTCAACAAAGAGCAATAAAGACATGAAAGACCAGGTAAATAAATTAAAAGATTTCGAGACGTTTCGGCCCTAAAACACTTCGGCCATATGAAATTACGGCCATGTGTAATTTCGGACTTGGACGTTTCGGCCCTATCATGAGTAAGTGCTAGAAAGCACAGGGGCCGGTAACATACGATGTTTTGATTGTCCGCGCCCCGACTATGTATGTAAATAGTCGGGGCGCGGACAATCAAAACATCGTATGTTACCGGCCCCTGTGCTAGAAAGTGTTACAAATCCTTAAAACTTGCTGAATGGTATAAAAAATAGCCAATTACTTTTTATGAACCTATTTCAACGTTAGTGAGGCTATGATTACCTATAAAAAGATACTTATGAGGGCCCCACTTTACTACAGAATGTTTGTAGCAAAGCGACAGTGACACATTACATTTATCTCAGACAAAAACTGAATGTCGTGTGTTTTACTCAACAATGTGTACTCATTTATTTTGATGATTTTTGATGGATTGAATATTGTTTTACTCAGCAATTGCCTATCTTTCAGATCCAAGACTAGCCGGTTATTTTAAACTTTTCCCATAGGGTGGCATGTTAACGTTTTCAAGAATCAGAAAAACAATGTCGCCAAAATTAATGACATTATATTATCCAAATAAAATAACAGAAAAACTGCAAAGTTACATCATTCAGACACACGTATGAAAGACGTATTCCTTTTGCATTAGTATACGCATGGCCGAAACGTCCAAGTCCGAGGTTACACTATGGCCGAAACGTCCTGCTACCAAATAAAATACAAACTGGTGAAAGAAGTCGCCAGCCACTGAAAGAGCTGTGCCCATGATGTAATTGGGTATACACTGTGATCCGGATGGACACTCTGGTATACAATTTTCAACAGGGTTCCATTTAGTACACTGTCAATCAGAAAAAGTGGTGGGATTCGTATCAGAACATTGGAAAAATGTTTTAGATTTTTAAAGTACGACATTTCGATCTGTCAAGTTTGAACTTCCGGTATCGTTTTTACACTTTGAAGTGTTGATTTTATGTGTCGAGGTCTGCTTTAAAATCTTTAAAAGAGTAATCGATCTTTGTATTGTCATATCAAACTTATTGTCTTCTTTGAAAAACAAAATACTAAAACAACGACTTATTGTTCTTTCGATTTCTGTTTCTCTTTTATATCAATAAAATCAAATAACTAAAGATAAGTCTTCATCAACACTGATTTCCGTCGTGGTATGACAGCTGCTGGTTGCAGTTGGTAATTTTGCCTTTTATCTCACACATTTTGCAAACAAACAATGACAATATTTCAAAAGCAGAAGATTGAAAGCATACTCCAAGTTTTTCCAACTTACTTCATAGTATTGGGTTGGAATGAGACTGGAGACTGACAAACAGCTGTTAAACATACTAACTCATTAGTTCCTCTATAATTTACAAATCCTACCCATTTGACATAAATTTGCCTTTTACGTAATTGTTAAACAGGGAAAATTATCTTAATTTTTTGGTGGTTGGTTGGTTGGGGGAGGAGGCCCGGAGTTCCCTCTGCCGTCTGGCGTCCTTTTTTGACTTGCTGGGGCCAGATTCCTCTGCCTTCTGATGGATTTTTGTTACTTGCTTAGGCTCCAGCAAGTAATAAAAAGTCCTCCAGACGGCAGAGGAATCTCGGACTAGTTGATGTGAAAATGGGAAGTTAGAGGGTACGTTTGATGGAAATTCGAACTTGAAATCGAATTTACAGCCGCTTCTGAAAGGTAGGATTGGCATAAATAACAAAATGCCAAAGTTATTGTGAATTTAGTTTCTGCAGATGCGCATTTCGACAACTTTTGTCTCCTCAGTGCAGATCAAATCAGAAGGGCTTATAATGAGAATGATATGCAACTTGTACGCAATCCCTTTTGCATTTTAAAATCTGTGGCAGGACTAGTCCTGAAATTCATGACTCTGTGTAGCATATTTTTATTTGGACTTTTACTGTTGCTATACTCAGTGTAGCAACAGTAAAAGTCCAAATAAAAATATGCTACACAGAGTCATGAATTTCAGGACTGAGTGTAGCAACAGTTAAAGTCCAAATAAAAATATGCTACACAGAGTCATGAATTTCAGGACTATGGCAGGACATCTGATATGCATTCATTTTACAGCTATGTACTGAAAGGTTGTACATGGATTTTAATAAAATGGTGTTTTGCTGAAAGCTGAAACATTTTTACGTTGTTAGAGTTAAATTTTATTTCATTATAGTAAGAACTTTCTTCAATACATGTGATTGAAATTTGTAATCAAAACATTTTCGTTTATATATTTGTCGCTTCTGATTTACAGCAGTTTACACCTACTAGTAAATACTTTGAAAGTAAATCACAGAATTTCACAAAATTGATGATATTTTAGTAAACATGGTAAAGTGTGACAACTACCGCATTGCCAGAAGAACTTTCATTACCATCATGATTATATTTTTGTTGTTATTATAATCATGATAATGCTTTTAAGATAGTGTTAAAAATTTACAAAATCTCACACCTCATGATATATTTCCAATTTATCAGGATATTCTTATCCTTTTTATTATACATCCTTGATCAAATCAAAGCATTTGGAAATCCATGAATCGAAATAAGTGTAAAAGCTGCTTAAAAAGATCTAAAAAAGGAAAGCCAAAATCATATCAGGACAGAGCTATACGAGAGGGAGATACTCCTTAGATCTCCTTAGGTTTTAACCAAATTTTCTTAAATTTAGATATTGCAAATGTTCAAATAGAATTGGTTTTCAGGCAAGCACCGAAGTACTGGCTACTGTGTTGGTGAATACCCTTGGGGACTAACAGTCCATCAGCAGTGGCATCAGCCCAGTGGTAATAAATAACAAAATATCAAAGTTACTGTGAATTTAGTGCATAAATGAATAGAAACAATGATTACTGAGGTGATTTATGTCAGGGTTTATGTAGTGAAATTTAATCAGATAGCCACAAAATATGAAAATGTGCCGACCTCAAACTGGGTGGGCAAATCTGCTGTCCCTGCCCCAGCAAGTCAAAAAGGCTGTCAGGTGGCAGAGGAATCTTCAACTGGGGGGGGGAGCAGGTTACCCAAGTGGTTTAGCCACTTAAAGCACTGAACTTTCAATCATGAAGCCAATTATCACTCCTTTGGGTTTAATTCCCACACACTTAAGTGGTTCAATGCCCGTTTCCTCAGCTCAGGGTTTCACTGATTTTTCAACTTATCATGTTTCTTTCATGCTTTCTGCTACCAAAAGCCGTGCAACCATGTGTGAAGCTCAAAATTCTTAAACAGTTGATAATCTTGCAATTGGTGAAAAAGCTTGTATAAAGCTTATGTTAATTGTTTACCTTAAATATTAACATATTTTACACTTACGTTTAAGCTCAACTGGTTTGAATTTAAGTCGATCATCACTCTGGCTTCTTTCTAAGTCAGTATTATTTTCTCATGTCAATAAATTTTTGCATTGACCTCATCAATAGGCTATTGTATGTATAATATACATGAACATGTTTGTTGCTTTCGAGAACATGAACAAACAAATTTGTAAGCAACAAGCCAATATGGAAAATCAGAAATTCAAAACTCCAATAAATATGTAATATGGAGTCCAGCAGATGGAGACAGCATAATTTGACATGAATGATTCAAAATAAAAGTACTATATCATTGTTAATGTATTTCAAAAACAGTGTGTACATTGTAATAGTCAATTCTTAAGGCTCACTAAACAATGCTAGAGCTTGTGTTGTTTTGTTGAAATACTTAGTAGACAAAATAAAACTTAAATTGATTGTTATAGTTCCTTGCTGTGTTTGGCACTCCTTGGTTATGAATTTTTTTTTCTTTTATCTCATCCTCACACTTTAAGTTTATCAAACATGTGTTGAATAATGCAATCCATTATTTAATAGATCTATCAGGAAATTGATCTTTTGCTGTTTGGTTACAATACAATTGGATTGGTTTAAAAAAAAACAGCATGCAATAGAATACCAAAGGAACAAAGCACAAGATTACATAAATCAAAGTCCAGTGGTAAGGCAAAAGCAAGAACACCAGAAGACGGAAGACCAAAGACACCACATGCCCACAAAATACATGATGTAAATGTAAAATACATGTATAAAAATGTCCTTTAGTAGACTGTGTCCAACTGTATTGTAGCATGACTGGTAAATAATTGTAGAGAATTTCTTACACTTACAGAAAGAAGTCATCACTTTACCATATTCTTATCTGTTTGTCACATTAGATACATTATGTAGCAATAGCTGCATTAACAAACAAAAGTCACAAACCATGATCAAGTTGTTTTTTGTTTCCCTACTTGTCACATTACCCGTAATTAATCTGAAAATAAAAATACTAAAAAAATTTAATTAACGATGTTTGATTTATCACACTTAGCAGATTCTTCAAAAACTATGTTTTATTTTAAAATCACAGACTTAGTAAAATTTTTCCTAAAAATATCAAAATGATATCAGAATATATTCAATTATTGCTTGTGTTGAATATGTACATTACATTTTAAAACTTCACATGAATCATCTATAAGATTCTTAAACTACGTACATTGTATGTACAAAAAATTTACCAATTTTTTTTTCAACTCATTAATTAGTTTTATGTTTTAGGTTCTGTTTAAAAGATGTGGCATACCAAATTAAAAGTGAAGAGAGAGCAAATTGAATCAGTAGTAGGAGTGATACTAAGGATTCCCTCCCTTGTATTGGCTGAGTTATGGTTTAGAACAGGACCACAGAAATTAGCAGACCAATCAGAAGATGTCAATTTTATTATTACTATTATATATTACCTCAGTGAGTTTTATGTTAATTGTTATCATACCATTTCACTTAAATTTGTTTTAGAAATATGAAAATATATTTTGTGCAATGGCCACAAATTTAAAAAAAATGGTAAAGAAGGTCACAATTAAAAGGTGAAAATACACATAAATGTACAAAATAATAATAAAAAAAAAGACCAAAAGGAAAAGAAAAGTCAAGATCCCAATGTTTCAGCCATATTATGACCTTCAGCTGTGGGCAAAATGGCAGAAAATCGAAAAAAAAGTTTTAAAAAGTAACTTTGATGAATCAACTGACAAAATATAAAAAGGTTGGAATTTACAACCAAGTTTCTGAATAAACTATTGGTAGTTGTTGTGAATGTGCTGTTATAAATAGTTCATGTAATATTATATAATGAAATATCGGTTAACAGCGTGAATTAAAAATCCTTATATCTAATAGGTAGTATGACTGCCAGACTTTACTGTAATGCTGCATTCACACGTCACATTTATTTAAAATTGAATTCAAATTAAATCATTCATCCTGTTCATAATCCTATTCGTTTTCTCAATTCAAATTGGAACTTGCAATCACTTTTGAATTGACTATGCTTTAGTCAATACACATTAATGATACGTTTTACCTAATGCAAATTGGAATATACTATAGTGTAAGCAGACCACAATGGGAAAGCAAATTAAAATGACGCCAAAGTATTTATGACATCAGTTTCCATCTGCTGATTCAGCCTTTCTGCTAAGGAGGGCCCGACCCATAATTTTTAGTTTGCTTCGACGAAGTTGAGGGGGACTATTTGAGTACCCCAGCATCCCCGTCCTCGTACCCGTCAGCGTCCACATTTGGGTGTTTATCTAAGTAAGAATGCAGGGTAGGGTCATCAAACTTTGCTTGCAGTTGCATCTTGGGTTGACTCGCAGCCTCCAAGAAAATAAGTTCTCTCTGACATATGTTTTCCGCTGGAGTGGCTTACATTCAAATTTACATCCAAGTTCATATCTCAGTAACTATACATATTACAATTATCTAACTATGCATATAAATGTATCTCTGTTGGTAGGCCAGCATCCAGGCAAAATTAGGTCACTTTGACATATATTTTCCACTTGGGTGACTCACATTCAAGTTAATGTCTTGGTTCAGATCTTAGTCACTGTACATGGTAGAATCATCTAACCTTGCACATGCATGCATCTCTGATGGTAGGTCAGCATCCAGGCAAAATTAGGTCACATTGACCTATATTTTTGGCTTGAGTTGTTACATTCAAGTTTATCTCAGTCACTGTACATTATAGAATCATCTAACCTTGCACATGCATGCATCTCTGATGGTAGGTCAGCATCCAGGCAAAATTATGTCACTTTTACCTATATTTTCCGCTTGAGTGACTTTCATTCAAGTTTATGTCGGAGTTCAGATCTCAGTAATTGTACATGGTAGGATCATCTAACCTTATACATAAATGCACCTCTGATTGATGGTCAGCGTCTAAGCAAAATGAGGTCACTTTGACCTATATTTTCTGCTTGACTGACTTGCATTCAAGTTTATATCTAAGTTTAGATCCACAGTTACTGTACATGGTAGGATCATCTAACCTAACATATGCATGCATTTTGGAAAGTAGGACAATATCCAGGCAAAATTGGATTGCTGTAACAATGTGTCATAACTAGGCAAATCGTCAATTTCCTGTGTTTCCATAAGGGGGGGGGGCCAATTGCTGTGGAAATACTTTTATTCGTGGACATCAATTTTCATGGTTTTCATAAATATCACTATTTCGTTGGTACTGAAATTTGTGGTTTTGATTTCTATGCAGTAAAACTCTATGGAAGAAATGCATTTCCTTGGGAACTTAATTTCGTGGTTTAAGCGAATCACGAAATCCACGAAAATTGGAACCCCACGAACAATAGTACTTTCACAGTATCTGAAAAACCCTTCGGAATTTTAAATATTTTCCAACCTAGGGGTCCTGGACCTCTTGGGCCCCTGGATCTGCCACTGGTATCAACATCCTCATAGTCTCATTGACACGGAAACAATTTCATAGTTGTGATTGCTATCTGTCAAACATTTCCTTCCAATTTCTAAGTCCTGGGGAAAATTCACAAGGCAATTCTACTTTTTTACTTCTCATAATTGCAGAATTGACAATTTGTTTATCTCTTTCTGGTTTTAAGTGGAATATTAAGACTAAATACAAAGAAATTTTCATATAGGGCTTATGTTATTAAAATCAATTTAATAAATTCATGCAGAATATCTTGCTGATATCCTATAGTAAGAGAATTATAGTTTTCATAACAAGGAAGAATTGTATATCGATGGATATCAACTCGAGTTATGTAATTTCAAAATATAATAAACGAGCCTATGGTGAGTTTAATGTATTTGAAATGACATAACGAGAGTTGATATCCAGTGATATACAATTCTTTTGAGTTATTAAAACTAATTTCTTATGATTTCATAAAAATGCAGTGCATTTTTAGTGCCGAACTTCTGTTCTATGTTTGCTTGCTTGTGACATCGCTGTTTTGTTACTAGGTATCTTTAATCACGGCAAACGAGATCTCACAGTTGGCCAATAGAAACATCGAAACAGTAATAACACATCATGTGTTAAAGTAAATCTGTAGCTGTTTAAACCAATTTACTTCTTTTAAAGTATACTTAAACTGTAGTTTAATATCTAATTTCAGGTTTGTGTTTTGCAATGGCTCTAGCTGCTTTACCGTTGAAAAATTTGGTATATCTGTATATTTACATCGTCTGTGCGGGTCTACTCTCAGTGAATTGTTACATGTCCCATCTGTTTGTAACTACAGAAGTGAATCAAGAAAACAGTGAATATACCCTGTTTACAGATCTGTCAGAAATACAACGAATAGCCCTTCATTTGTTAGCACAATGCATTACATCAGCATTTATTTGTTACTTACTTGAAATTACCAACTGGACACGATTCATTTTTCTAACCTTTGTATTGCCTGTTCTTGCCAAGATTATGGGAATGCCACCAAGTGTTATTTCCGATATACATAATTTTGCAATGATATTTACAGTTTTGTTAGTTTTGATAATTATTTTTGATAATCTACGACATGTTTTTGAAACGGTTAGAATTTTATTACGTAAGCTGTCAGAGGCAATTCAACAATTTGGCTGGATTCCTGTTATTATAGCTGGTTGGAATACATTACACGTGGGAATACAACTTTTAATTTTTTGGTTGTATATGTATTTTTCACAATTCTACATTTTCTTAAAATCAGGGACCAGCATTATTTTCAAAGAAAGTTACACTATGGCTGTTTTAGCGGTAATTGGTGAATGTTGTGCTTCTCCTATCAGCCTGTTGGCATTAAGTGTTACAATCTCGTATGCATCTTACTTCATTTTGACTTGCACGAAGATATTTCTACAGGGATGGAGGGGTTATATGAATGATAACGATACTTTCCGTGGCTGGACAGAAGGAGGGACTATGTTGCTAATTGCATTCCAGACTGGCTTGACTGATCTTAAACCAATGCAGAGAACATTTTTAATGAGCATCTTGCTGTTTATAGTTGCATCCTCTCTGATAGAATCAATGTATGAAGTAGCAGATCCTATACTTCTTTCGTTGAGTGCATCACATAACAAGAACATTATGAAACATGCAAGAGCAGTTTTACTGTTTACATTTTTATGGATGTTCCCATTGTATATGACTTATTCAATTTGTCAGTATTTTAACATGGACTTCTGGCTTTTGGTAATTATATCGAGCAGTGTACTGACATCTGTCCAAACTATTGGATCATTGTTAGTGTATGGACTATTCTTATACGATTTTTTCCGAGAAAATCCATGGGAAAAATTAGATGACGTTATATACTATACTCGAGCAACTGTTCGTGTTTTGGAATTCCTTGTTGCACTATTTGTAGTATGTTTTGGATTAAAAGAAACATTGTTTGGACACTGGAGTTGGATTAATTCATCAATTTTAATTGTTCATTGTTATTTTAATGTATATAAACGCTTACAGACTGGATGGAAAACCTTTCTTCTCCGCAGGGAAGCAGTATCTAGAGTCGAGTCATTACCACAAGCAACAGATGAGCAGTTACATTCACTTGGCGATGTGTGCCCTATTTGTTTTTCATCTATGACTCAAGCAAAAGTAACCCATTGCAACCACTTTTTCCATGCAACATGTCTACGTAAATGGTTATACGTAAAAGATAGTTGTCCAATGTGCCATAAAAAGATTGAAGCAATCAAAAATGAAAACACTGGAGATTTGATAAGTAATATAACAAATCGAGATGAAAATGATTTTGTTAACAATTTAGTGGAAGTACATAATGAGTTATCAGAAGATAGTGACAACCCTGAATCTGGGAATGAATCTGATTCTAGTATGGAAATAAATGATTACCATGACACTCATACAGTTAATTCTACTCATAATAATAATGTGACTTCTCAGGTTACAGATACTCCGAATGGGAGATAGTTCCGAAAAGTAATTTTCATATAAAAAAAAATTATTGGTAAAAGGGATTTTTATACAGTTTAATCACTTCACACTAATATGTCATTATTTAGCACATCTTCTAAATATTACATTTACCAAATGACCCATTTTGTACAATTTATTAAGATTTCATAATTCTTGGTCATTTGCCGTTTTTGATGGGCCCTTTTTCCCATAGATGGGATGCATTGAAGTCAACAGTGACAAACTGGAACTTTTTATTTTTTCAAATACAGCTATTTTTAATTCTTTTGAAGACATACATAGGTTACTTGCCCAATTGTTATATTGATATTAACACCTACCAACTTTTCAAAATGCTCATGTGGGTTTTGACACACAAGACAACTCCTGATACACCATCAATCCTATAAAGGGGGCTTCAAATTCAATTTCTTGTTTTTAGCATCTTCATGACATTACAATTATCATGCAATAAACCAATGACATGGAAGAAATAATTGTGGTTTTAAATCTCTCAAGGGGAAAATCCCTACACATAGGGATAGTTGGCAGATATGAAAATGATAACTAATGTTCTACTTAATCAGTCCTTTCAAGACTTTTAATTTGCATTATTCATGTTATTTGATAATCCTTTTAATAGTTCATAAAGGTTGTCCAGAAGTATAAATTTTCAAAATATTTTGACCCATTTTGAATCAGTTTTTAATGGATTACTTTCTGTCTTATGAAAATGTAAACCTGTTTTGTAATCTGATTTTTTAATAGCTTGCTCTTTAAGAGTTCATCTTCAAAGAATAGAATCTACATCCTTTTAGTTCCGCTGGAAAACATGTGGAAAGTGCTTTACAAATTGCTTATTTTGTTCCAAACCTAGTTTAACATTAGACCCTAAGGGAAAAATCTATTTCGATCATCTCCATTGCAATTATTGAAGCAAGTAGACTCAAAATGTACTATATTGATGTATGGGTGACACTTTACATTAATTGTTTATTTCATTCTGTTACCATAAAAAGTATCTCAATTGCATGGAACATAGTTTGACATTGTACCATATGACATGTATGAGAAAAAAACATTTTGATTAATTACTCTGAAACTGATTGCACAAATTGGAACTTTACAGGAGTGATGTATGGATGGTCCTTAACAAATATTGCTGAATATTTTGTTTCTATCACCTAAAACCAGTATTTGGAATGATATACAGAAAGTACTGAACAGAGATTACTCATATTTTTTTTAATCTTTATAGTATGGGAGATAACTCTACTTCTTTGAATCTAAAAGAAAACAAAAAGATGGCTGTCTAAAAAAAAATCAATAAATATTGATAATCTAAATAGTTATGTATTTCATTAGGTGATATATTGTAATGAGAATCTTAATTATATAAGGAAACCTGTATTTGGTTTAAAAAATAGTTCATTTATTATATTCTATTTTAAAACTTCTCTGAATTTGAAAAAGAATTTGTTAAAAGGCATCTTTTGGTTATTTTTTTATTTTTTATCCAAAGAGTTTACTGGAAGCAGATATGAGTTGGTAATTAGTTTAACTATTTGTTTCTTCTTATACGACCGCAACAAATTTTGTGGTCGTATAATGGTATTGCGCTGTCGTCATCGTTGTCGTCGTCGGCGTCGGCGTCGTTGTCTGTAGACACTTTAAGTTTTGGCCAATAACTCAAGTTCAAGTTGATCAATCCTTATGAAATTTTAACACAATTTTCCTTGGGACAAAAGAAAGGTGTGGATTGGTTTTGGTTATTATGCCCCCTCCCGTTTTTAAAATAGGGGCCAAAAAGGGCAAAAGAGTGTTTTCACCTATTTAGCTGTAGAATTTTTATTAATTATCAGATTTTGATGGGGTTTCTTTCAGTGTGCTCCTGAGGTAATTTCCAATCAGTATTATGTCAACGGATTTCACGTCACATGTACCGTTCATGAGATAAATGGGGTCCAAAAGGGGCGAATTTTAAAAATTTTATTATTTTATTTTCAGTCCGCTTTTGATGCCGTTTTTTTGCAATGGATTCCTTATGAAAAATGAATAGGCACTGCAGCTTAAGATATTTGATAATTTGTTTCCTTTCCGAGTTATGAGGGGCCAAACGGGGCAAAAATTGCAAACATGCAGATTACATAAAATTTTTATTTTTCATCGGTTTTCAATGGGATTTTTTTCTTT
>MJUU01042775.1:56038-75314 GCA_002080025.1 Modiolus philippinarum
CATCAGATTTTTGATAATTTGTTTCCTTTCCGAGTTATGAGGGGCCAAACGGGGCAAAAATTGCAAACATGCAGATTACATAAAATTTTTATTTTTCATCGGTTTTCAATGGGATTTTTTTCTTTGGATTCCTCTTGATGTAAGCTTTCAGTAATATGCCAATGGATTTGGCGTAGCTCTTACAGTTTCCGAGCTATGAGGGGCCGAAGGGGGCCAAAATCCTAAATTTACAGATAACCTAAAATTTTTATTTTTCATCAGATTTTGATGGGATTTTTTTCTTAGAATTCCTCTTGATATAAGCTTTCAGTATAATGTCAACGGATTTTTTGTAGCTCTTACCGTTTCCAAGCTACAAGGGGTCAAAGGGGCCAAAATTGCAAATTTTCGAAATATGTGAAATCTTTAGTTTTCATCGGATTTCGATGGGATTTTTTTCTTTAAATTCCTCCTGATATAAGCTTTCAGTACTATGCTAACAGATTTTGTGTAGCTCTTACGGTTTCGGAGCTACAAGGGGTCAAAGGGGCCAAAATTGCAAATTTTCAAAATATGTCAAATCTTTATTTTTCATCGGATTTTGATCAGTTTTTTTCTTTGGATTCTTCTTGATATATGCTTTCAGTAGTATGTCAACAAATTTGGCATAGCTTTTACTGTTTCCGAGCTAAAGGGGCCAAAGGTGCCAAAATAGCAACTGATTCAAGCTCTTTATTTGGTCCATTTAATTACTGTATCAAGCTCTTTACTGTGTCCTCATTCATTTTGAATTACACATGTTCAAATTTCAGTATACGACATGCTGCGGTCATATCATGCTGCGCTCGGCGTAGCCCTTTATTCATTACGTAGAAGCATTTTGTCAAGTTAGATTCAATTCTGAAACTAAAGTGGGGAGATAATTCGACTTTGAGGTTTCATTAATTCTGTTTGCATAGTATACCTTGTAAGCGCAACTCCTCTTAAACCGCTGGATGGATTTCAATGAAACAAAGGAAGGACACTTTATGGAGATGTGCATGAAGGAATATAATTATTGTCGGAAACTAGGAAGGGGAGATTTTTCATTAATTTTGTCTGAACAGAATACCTCATAAGCACAATTTTCCTTAAACCACTTGAAGGATTTTGATGAAACTTTGCACATTGGAAGGACACTCTATGGAGATGTGCATGAAGGAATATAATTATTGTTGAAGGCCAGGAAGGGGAGATAATTTGAATTCTATTTTTATTTATTGACTCTGCAAAGAATACCTTGTAAGCACACCTCCTCATAAACCAAAGGAAGAATTTTGATGAAACTATGCACGAAGGAAGGAAACTATATTGAGATATGCATGAAGGCATATAATTGTTGTTGGAAGCTAGGAAGGGGAGATAATTTTGACTACAACTGGATAAATTTGATATTTTTTCTGATTTTGACAGAATATTTTCATTGGAACTCTTGTGGAAGTTATTATATTGTGCCCATACCCAAAATATGTCTACACTTTGTACTGTGTCCACACCTGTATTGTGTCCACAACAATCTAAATTTGCAATTACCAAATTGATTCAGGGCACAATGAATGGGGTATATCTGGCTGCCATTCGGCGACAACTCTTGTTTGGCCTAACTGCAGAAAGTTATCAAGTTATTGTAATCAGCATGGAACTATGCAAATGTTCCAAACATCAACAAAAAGAGTTGATTTTCCAGAGATGAAATCATATTGACCATTTCATTTATATAAGGTCTAAGGAATCTGTGATCATAATTTGATATTTTTCCACTAGACATGTGTTTTGCAATTTTATATATTCAAAAGTATGCAGGCTATGACTCTTAAGTACTCTGTTGTTTGGTAAGCCATGTTGTTTTTATTCAGTTTGATACAGGGCATATTTGGCTTTGTATATGTGCAAATGATTACATTCATTCTGCTTTATGGAAATCCCAGTATTTGATTGGTTACGAGTACTTCCGATCATTTCCGTAACTGTGTTTTATCAGTCAGTAAAACTACAGCAGCACGTGACTCCTTGACAATGACAAAAGTAAACAAGGACGGCGCAGTAATCCAAACTAGGTAATGGTGCATTATCCACGAATTTCATTACATTATCTAGCGTGAAGACTTGCATTCCATTTACGGAATATAATTATAAGTATTGAATGCAATATTTTGTAGTTTTATAGTGTGTAAAAGGGTGGACTGAAGAACATTTTTCACATGAAGCCCTAGAGCGCTTCATTCAAAATGTGCTACGGTCCACCTTTTTACACTCCAATAAAACTACAAAATATTGCATTCAGTTCTTAAGTATGGCAAAGTTTGTTGATATTTATTGAAATGCTGTTTGTTTTGTTCATAAAAATAAAGTTATTATTTATGAAATAAAAGATATAGAGTCTTACTGAGAGCCTAGTTTTATTGTAGTCGCCTTAATTACTAGTCATCCATTTTTAGTCTCACAAATGGTATAATCAGTTGAGAAATACAAGTTTACATTACTGATTTGAGTGACGGAATTTGTGTATTCAGTAAAATTCTAATAATATGGAATAAAACTACTGATTGCTGGAATGTTTCAGTATCCTCGTCACATGGACTGAAAAAAATTCATTCCTCTACCTTCTCTAGCATCTCAGATCTGGATGCAACCTTTAATCAAAGTCATTATACATGACATGAAGGTCAAGATGACCTTACTTTTTTCATGAATCTGTTGGCTATCCAGAACCCATCTACTGACAAAAAAATTCACTCCTCTACTTGCTCTGGTATCACAGACCTGGAGGTCAAGGTGACTTTATATTTATAACAACATCAAGTACTATTTTAGGTGAATCTCATTCATTTATGACTTGTACTTCAAAGATGCATAAGCTTAAACATTGTGATGGATGAAAAGTCAGATGGACAGGCAAATGGGCAAACAAGCAGAGGGACTCAAGTTGTACCCAGATTGCTGATAATATGTCAATCAAATTCAACAAATATGAAATCTCTTAAACAGGAGTTGACCAGTTTGTCATTTGATATGTATTTTTTATGCAGACAATTAAAATTAAAAGTGTTCTGCACTGATGCAGGGTCATGTTTTTGGTGTAATGAAATGTAGTCAGCAAGTTTGAATTCATATATGCTATTTAAAATGACTTTTGAGCGCAAATGATCAAGGATCAGGGGCATATTGTTTTTGTCTTGTCTGTGTATCTGCAACTTTAACCATTGCTTTAACTTTTTGACTTTTCAAGTGTATAGGTCTAGTCTTAGTCAAGAACATAAATATGAAAGAAATAGGTCAAAGGTCAAGGTCACAGAAGTTGCCTTTACTAAGGGCAAATGTAGTTTTTCACAAATACTTTTAAATTCCATTTTAAGCTCACCTGATTATAGCCAGAGTGAGCTTTTGTCATCACTCGGCATCTGTCGTCCATCAGACAGAAACCACCTTCAAAGGTCTTCTCTGAATCCACTGGACCAATTGGTACCACACTAGGTCACAGTGGTCCTTGGGAGATTCCCTTTAAATGGTGTATCCAGCATCAAAGATGGCCGCCAGCAAAGTTTAACATTGACTCCTATAGGAAAACATTGAAGATCCTCTGTGACAGTATGAGTCCAATTAGAACCATACTTAGTCTCAATGGTCCTTAGATGGTCCCTTCCAAAAAACGTATTGTACCTCATCAGAAGGAACATAATTGTAACATTTGGCCATATGGAAATCATTTTCATAGTTCACCTCTGAAACAACTAGTCCAATTAGATCCAAACGTAATCACAATTATAATAAAATTTAGTCCTTAGAAGGTCCATTAAAAACATGTATCCAGCAGATCAATACCTCATCCAAAAAGATCTCTAATGAAACATTTATACAGCCCCCCCCCCCCCCCGCAAACAAAGTTTGGTGGGGTATATAGGAATCACCCTGTCTGTCTGTCTGTCCGTCCGTCTGCCCACACTTCTTGTAAGCGCAACTCCTCTTGAAGGATTTTGATGTAACTTTACACAAAGGAAGGACACTATATGGAGATGTGCATGAAGGAATATGATTATTGTCCGAAACCAGAAAGGGGAGATAATTTGACTTTGACTTTTCTTTGATTCCCTATGTATGGGTTACCTTGTAAGCGCAACTCCTCTTAAACCACTTGAAGAATTTTGATGAAACTTTACACAAAGGAAGGACACTAGATGGAGATGTGCATGAAGGAATATGATTATTGACCAAAACCAGGAAGGGGAGATAATTCGACTTTGACTTTTCGTTGATTCCCTATGTATGGGTTATCTCGTAAGCGCAAATCCTCTTAAACCACTTGAAGGATTTTGATGAAACTGTACACAAAGGAAGGACACTATATGGAGTTGTGCATGAAGGAATATGATTATTGTCTGAAACCAGGAAGGGGAGATTATTTGCCTTTGACTTTTCGTTGATTCCTTATGTATGGGTTACCTTGTAAGCACAACTTCTCTTAAACCACTTGAGGATTTAGATGAAACTTGACACAAAGGAAGGACACTACATGGAGATGTGCATGAAGGAATATAATTTTTTACCAAAACCAGGAAGGGGAGATTATTCAACTTTGACTTTTCGTTGATTCCCTATGTATGGGTTACCTCGTAAGCGCAACTCCTCTGAAACCACATGAAGGATTTTGATTAAACTTTACACAAAGGAAGAGCACTACATGTAGATGTGCATGAAGGAATATGATTGTTGTTTGAAATCAGAAAGGGGAGATAATTCAACTTTGGCTTTTGTTGATTTCTCCTGCAATTTTCTTTTTTTTTTCAAGAAAAAAATTTAAGCATAGATATTGCGAGGTCAAACTGTTGGAGAGACACACTTTTTTTTCATTGTGATCCTCTTGAAAAGTTGTTTTCATAGTGATGTAATGAAATTTCTCTAGTGCTTTTGATTTTTGTGTTAAATGTCAAATAGGCTAAAAAAAAGGGTGAATTTCATATTTGTCTGGTTTAGACAGAGCATTTTCATTGGAACCCTTGTAAAAAGTTCTTTCTTGAAGACTATATCATTGTGTCCATACTTTTATTGTGTCCACACTTGTACTGTGTCCGTACCTGTATTGTGTCCCTACTTGTATTATGTCCACACCAACTTAAATTTGCACTTACCATATCGATCCAGGGTTCAACGAGCGGGGGGTATATTTGGCTGCCATTCGGCGACAGCTGTTGTTTTTACATTGGATCCTATGGAAAAAAAAACATTCACAGATCCTTACCTCATCCAAGATGGTCTCCAGCATGGTGCATAGTAAAACATATGACCCTATGGCAACACTTTCAAAGATTTTAATCTCTGAACCGCTTGTCTTATTTGAACTATTCTTGATTTCAATAGTCCTTGTGTGGTATTTTTCAAATGTCTTTTCTTGCAGGTCTACACCAAATTCCACTAGCTTTCAGTTTGAACAGTTTTACATTGGACCATTCAGATCTCTGGAACTCCTCTCTGTCAGCCATAGTCCAACTGAGCGATTCATTCTCTTGGGAGCCTCTTGTTTTAACAGATTTCAGATGGACTGATCAAAATACCAATCGAGAATAACAAAATACCGAAGTTATTGTATTCAGTTAAATTTAGAACTCATTAACAGCAACATCTAATTACTGAAGAGATATGAATTGTCGAAATGGCTATCTGATTTACACGCCAAATGTACGATTACTTCGGTATTAAGTTAATAACACATACCCTTTTTGGCAAGATGAGACAGATTTATATATATTTTTTTTCAAAGTTCAAAGTTTGCTGCGCTTTTCGGCTATTTTGTATAGAGGCAGGCCATGTTAGACTTGTGCAATAGTTATTGAAAAAGTGGTAATTATCGTGAAATAAAGACTGTCCGCGGGAAAATGGTATTGATCGAGATGGTGATAATGACCGAGCCGAAGGCGAGGTCATTATATGCATCGAAGTCAATACCACTGTCCCAAGGGCAGTCTGAATTTCACGACAATGACCACTTTTCCATTAACTATTATTTTTATTTTATTGATGGAACCTTATGTTGAAAAAAAATGATTCGTATTCTTTCAAAAGAGGAAATCAGGAGCATTATATGACGAAGTAGGCGTGGATACCAGAACTTTTAACCACGCCAACCCGGTCGTTATCATGTAAGGATCTGATAGCGACCGGTTTTCTGGCCCGATTTTGATAATGGTATTGACCGATAGATATATTACTGTAGAATACAAAATGACACATGACCGTCTTTTATCCAATCGGAAAATAGAATTTTTCACCGATATGAAATAAATTATATTTTTTCATTTTGCCATTTGAGCAGTATTAATCATTTTGTGCCCGTCGAATGTGTCATTGTTAGCTTAAGATAGCATTTCACAAATCCCGAGCCAATACACAAGAAGGGCGATTACGCGAAAATCATTTAACTTCAATGGACTTTAAGTTTTGGGTACTTTTGCAGCGAAGATCATGTTTACCGAGACTGTTATTTTAAAATTTCTACTTTATATGGATTTATTCGTATTTCTTAGCGTCCCAGTTTCAGTTGCTACTGAACTTTTACCAAGAGCTTTGAGGATATCAGAAAAGATAAGAATAAATTATGCTGAAGACAAAAAATGTATTTTTTGAATTTTGAAATGGCATTTTCTTCCTAAATGACATAAAAAGAGGTTTAATATCAAATTTGGACTCATTAGGGCCCCGCATCTCAATGCGGGTGCCCTATAGTTTTCACTTTGTCCGTCTGTTTGTCTGTCCGTCAACAATTTTTTCCGTCACAGATTTCTTAGCTTCTACTGAAGGGAATGATTTGAAATTTGATCTGCAGCTTGGTAATGATGAGTTGTATTGTGTAAGCAATTTTCAAGTTTGTCGTACGTACATCAACTTCCTGTTTGCCGAAACATTGATTTTTTTACTCTAAACCAAATTTTCCGTCACAGATTTCTTGGCTTTTACTGGAAGGAATGATTTGAAATTTGGTCTGAAGCTTGGAAATGATGACTTGTATTGTGTAAGCAATTTTCAAGTTTGTCGGGCACCCACTTCCTGTTTGTCTATACTTTAAATTTTTACTAAAAACACAATTTTTCGTCACAGATTTCTTGGCTTCTACTGGATGGAATGATTTGAAATTTTGTCTAAAGCTTGAAAATGATGAGTTGTATTGTATGAGCAATTTTCAAGTTTGTTGGACATCCACTTCCTGTTTGCTGATACTTTGTTTTTTTACTCTAAACCAAATTTTCCGTCACAGATTTCTCGGCTTCTACTAGAAGGAAATTTTGTTTGAAGCTTGGAAATGATGAGTTGTATTGTGTAAGCAATTTTCAAGTTTGTTGGACATCCAATACCTGTTTGCCGATACTTTGATTTTTTTTACTCTAAACTAAATTTTCCGTCAAAGATTTCTTGGCTTTTACTTGAGGGAATGATTTGAAATTTGGTCTGAAGCTTGGAAATGATGAGTTGTATTGTGCAAGAAATTTCCAAGTTTGTCGGGCGCCCACCATCTATTTGCCAATACTTTAAATTTTTACTAAAAACCCAAATTTCTGTCACAGATTTCTTGGCTTCTACTGTAGGGAATGATTTGAAATTTTGTCTGAAGCTTGGAAATAATGAGTTGTATTGTGTAAGCAGTTTTCAAATTTGTCAGGCGCCCACTTCCTGTTTGCCAATACTTTAAATTTTTACTGAAAACCCAAATTTCCGTCACAGATTTCTTGGCTTCTACTGGAGTGAATGATTTGAAATTTGGTCTGAAGCTTGGAAATGATAAGTTGCATTGTGTAAGCGGTTTTCAAGTTTGTATTTACGTCCACTTCCTGCTTGCTGATACTTTGACTTTTTACGGTGAACCAAATTTTCGTCATAAGATTTGTTTACTTGTATCGGCTTGAATGATTGTTAGCTCAGAAATGATAGGGTTTGGTAAAACTTCAAAAAACATTATATCCAGCAAATTATTGTATCAACACATTTGTGTGTCAAACAGAATTTGAATCCATACTGACCTGAAATTGACTTTTGCCCCAAGTTTCAGGATCGAAATTGCGGGCCCTTCCGACAACGCCAGTTTCGACATGCTCTAGTTTCCTTTTTCAAAATTAAAAACAAATAGCCAGAATTAATAATTGTATAAACACTTCCTAACCATAAAATAAAGTAGAAATTTTTAAAATTAAAGTATCGGTAAACAAGAAGTTCTGGCGACATGTTAACAACTCAAATCCTATGAAATCAGCATCAACACAAGATCACACACCAGACTGGTGAACAAAATATAACAGTAAGAGTATCATAAAGTCGTTATAAACTGAGATCTATTGGGGTGGTCATCTTTGACAGTCATGGTAATTAAAGAACCATCATGCAACCAGGCATGCCAGACTGAAATTAATTTGATTGATAAAACAATTACCAAAACGTATCAATCAATATGTTTTTCTCCCATATCAATAAGTGATCAAGTTTTATTCCATTCGGACTTTGGATTTTCTTAATGATTTACTGTTGAAAAAAAGTTTGCGCGATTTTTGTTGTCATGGGATGTTGGTTAGAGTTATGTTCCTTTTGCCACTTACATAGAATATTATTTCAAAAACATACTAAGCCTACCTTCTCACATTAAGACAGTTTTTGATAAATACACCAAACTGTTTCAAAAAATGTTTGGGTGTTCCGCGGAACACATGTATCGCCTGCACTATATATTAAAGAATTCATGTTTTGTTACAGAATGAAAAAAATCCAACAAAAGCATCAAAAATTTTAATAAAGCAGAACAAAATACATTGTGAAAATATAAAATGTATATTGAAGCTTTCCTGCAAGTTTAATTGAAAAGTACAAAATAGTTTAGGAATAGTTGCAGATAAGGGAGGCATATCCGAAAGACTCCAATTAAAATGACCAGCGCAAAGATAGCTAGAAAATCTGAAAATATGGAAAAAAATAAAAAATTAGAATTAAAAACAATGTGTGCAATGTGCATGGTGCACATCTGCAATATATATATTGAAGCATTCCTGCAAGGTTGGTTTGAAAGTACCGAGCAGTCTAGGAGGAGTTGCGGATAATGGGAGGCATACCCCAAGACTCCATAAGCTAAAATGACGAAGTCAAAATTAAAGCTCGAAAATCTGAAAATAAAACGAAATAAGAGAAAAACAAATACATGGTACACATCTACAATATATACTGAAGGACTCCTGAAAGTTTGTTTGGGAAGTACCCAGTGCTTTAGGAGGAGATGCGGATAATGTTAAAAATTTTAGAGCCGTACAGACGTATTGACGCAAGACGACGGATAGTGATTCCCATGTGTCGATCCTGCACTAGGTGCAAGCAACACAAAAAGATTTTCATTTGTAAATAACCAAATGAATTTATAAGATAAATTCATAATCCCAAATTTTTCAGTTTTCTTTGATCTTTTCCAAAAAAATATTTTTCTGACTTCACTATTTAATGGACATTCTATTTCACTATGTGCTTCATTTTCAGTTTTCCTCATTGAACAATACAGACTCATGCGCTCGAATCTATCAGGGCGATAGTCAGACTTGTCTGACATGAAAAAACTACTTTGCGTTTTGTAGAAATTTACTGGTTTTATCAAAATTCTAACCCCCTTAAAAATACTGAGGATTATGGCACTCGGTGGATGGCCTTGGTACTGAATTTGGCCTCCTTTTTCGATATTTTGGGAATTAGTACTTCTTTTTTGACTACTTTTGGATTATGGCTTCCCATATTATTTGATTTTGATGCTGCTGGTGAGAGGTTACTCCTTAGAACACGTGTACGGCATAACGAAATTTACCATTTATTATGCCACTTGGGTATTGGTTGTATTTTGGAACTATGGGGCCGATGCCACTGCTGGTGGACCAGAGGCCCCAGAGGGTATTCACTAGCCCAATAACTTGTATGACATGAACAAATTACTTTGCGTTTTATAGAAATTTACTGTTTTTATCAAAATTTTAACCCCTTAAAAATACTGAGGCTTCATTCCGTGTGTGGCACTCGGTGGATGTCCTCGGTACTGAATTTGGCCTCCTATTACGATATTTTTTTAATAAAGAGTACTTCCTTTTTGACTACTTTTCGATTATGGCTTAGCATATTATTTAATTTTAATGCTGCTGATGAGAGGTTACTCCTTGAAACATGTGTACAGCGTAAGTCTGGTTTTGTCATAGTCGATGTTTGTTAGTCCGGTAATAAACTCTGATCTACCCAAAAGTATCTATTCTCATCTATGTTACGATGTGACGACAGTGACTGAACATACCCTTGGTGTGTAAGTTTTTGACACAGTAATTTCGCTCAGTTGACATAATCGCTGTACAAACTACAGTCACGGCAAAAGCGAATGACTTGTGAATTGAAGACGCCACATGCCGGAGATTCGGGAATATTATTCCTGAAAAACGGGAAGTTCACTATTGGAAAGTCGAAATCATCACACTTGTCATAAGTGTGGTTTTCAGACGTCCAGAGTTGTCAATGTAGAGGTATGGGTCGAGGTATGATGCTGATGATGGTGCATCAGTGGTCTCTTTAATCTCAAGTTCGTTTTGGTATATAAGATGAAGGTTAAATAGAGGATTGTTTGATGAAAGAACATCATCTATATAACGGCAGCTGAAATAAGAACTGATTTGGTCGTTTAGTTTATGTCGTGTTGGCGATTCTAGAGTTTGTTTTGTGACCATTTCCTGTTTGCCGATATTTTAATTTCATTATAAACTAAATTGGCGTCAGATTTCTTGTATCACTGGAATTTTTGTCAGTTTGGGGCAGCTGTAGTTGTGCCCGGGGATTACTTGGTAAAATTTTGATGGGATGTGCAGAATCCTATCCAAATCAATACACGAGTTATTTTGTGTGATAACACTTTATCCTGTAATTCTTTGTTGTAGTGCAAAAACCAGGTTGTGAAAACACACCCGAAACTATACTCAAACTTATGAAATATACACATAAAAAGATGCACTTACAAAGATAACCCAAATCAATACTAAAACCTGAGAAAAAAATCGATCCGAAAAAAACGCACATCCACGTATATTAAATAAGTACCTCCAACTCCTCCGGTAGTCGTGTTTACTACAAGCGATTTTCGGGGTTTTCGTACAAATGCTTCATGCTTTATTTGGGTCTTATCTTTGACAAAAAATCTTATTTTTATCAGTGCCACTGCTAATCATTGAGAAGATTTGAAATTTGGTCTGAAGCTTGGAAACGTTGTATCGTGTGAGCAATTTATGGATATATAGCTGCCTACTTCTTGTTTGCCGATACTTCCTTTTTATTTGAACTAAATAAGTTTCTATCAATTATTTCTAAGCTTTTTTCTATGGGAGCCATTTTATGTTCAATCTGAAGCTTAGTACTGATATTGTCATGTCAACTGGGTATCCGCTAAGTTGATTGTAAGCCTTGGCTAGCGAAAATGACTTCTCTAGACGTTATGGTTAAATATGAATCTTTTAAGGTATCTGAAAAACATAATTGTTGAATATGAAGACCTGAAGCTTTCAAGTTGATTGAGTACAGCCTTTTCTTAAATTTTTGAACAAACAACAACCAAAATAGTCACTGATAGGTAGTTTCCAACTTCTAACCTACTCTTTTTTTCAAAATGGGACTTATAAGAAGTCGAGCAATTTCCATTTGATCCAGCGGAACAATACCACTAGAAATCCAGCAGCACCTTTCACTACAATTTTTAATGGCAAGTCTATATGCAATGTTAAAGACTTACCACTTTACGACTGATTTTAATCGTAAGATTTTTTTTTGTGTGTGAAAAGGGATGCTGGTCTTCATCATAACCCTTTTAAGCTGACCTGGCCAAAGGCCATGTGAGCTAATGCCATCACTTGGCGTCCGTCGTCCGTCCGTTAACTCAGACTTCAAAGATCTTCTCATCTGAAACAGCTGTACCAATACCAGCCAAACTTGGCCTGCATCATCACCAGGGTATGCACTTTTTTTTAGTTGATAGACCGAACAACATGGCGGCTGTTACTAAAAATAGAACACAGGGGTAAATTGCTGTTTTTTGCAAATAACTCCAAAATCGTTACAGATATCATAAATCTGACGGAGTTAAAATGATCAGCATGATGAGATCTACTCATCCTGCAATTTTGACGAAAATCCGAATACCCGTCATGGAGTTATTGCCCCTTTTCCACAATTTTTTTTCTTGTTTTTATTTTTGTTACTTTTTGTCTTATATATTGAAAATGATAGAAGATAGAGGTGAAGTTCAAATTACAAAAATGGTTAGCATAGTAAGATCTACTTGTCCTGCATTTTTGAAGAACATCTGGCGACCAATGTAGGCGTTATTGCCCTTTTTTTAATTTTCTCGAGTTTATATGTTTTTACTTTTATTTCAAAAATTATTTGAGAAATTGAGATAGAGGTTAAGTAAGGCGTTAAGCTTATCAAGGACTACAATTTCTACATATGTCCAGCATGTTGGCATCTCATCCAAGATAGTCGCCAGCGGGAAACATAGTTTAATATAGGACCAAATGTGGAATGTTTTCAAAATCTTCTCCTCTGAAACTACTGAGCCAATTGGAACCAAACTTGGTCACAATTGTCTTTGGGTGGTCCTCTTCAAAGTTTGTGATTTTTATGGTAGTACCTTATCCAAGATGGCCGCCAGCGGGGAACATAGTTTAGCATAGGACCCTATGGGAAATGCATTCAAAGATCTTCTCCTCTGAAACTACTGAGCCACTGAGCCAATTGGAACCAAACTTGGTCACAATTGTCCTTTGGTGGTCATCTTCAAAGCTTGTGATTTTAATGCTCGTACATCATCCAAGATGGCCGCCAGCGGGGAACATAGTTTAACATAGGACCCTATGGGAAATGCATTCAAAGAACTACTGATCCAATTGAAACCAAGCTTGGACACAATATTCCTTGGGTGGTCCCCTTCAAAGTTTATAATTTTTATGTCGTACCTCATCCAAGATGGCCACCAGCGGGGGACATAGTTTAACATAGGGACCGTATGGGAAATGCATTTGAGGATCTTCTACTCAGAAACAACTGAGCCAATTCTAACCAAACTTAATCACAATTGTCCTTGGGTGGTCCTCTTCAAAATTGTGATTTCTAAATTCGTTCCTCTTCCAATATGGCCGCCAGCGGGGAATATAGTTTTACATAGGGCTCTATGGGAAATGCATTCAAAGGCCTCCTCCTGTTAAACTGCCCAGCCAATTGGAACCAAGCTTAATCACAATAGTCCTTGGGTTGTCCTCTTTAAAGTTTGTGATTTTTATGTTCGTACATCATCCAAAATGGCCACCAGAGGGGAACGTAGTTTAACAAAGGACTCTATAGGAAATAGAGATCTTCTCCTCTGAAACCAACTGAACAATTTTGATTAAATTTTAGCATAATAGTCCTTTGGTGGTCCCTTTCAAAGTTTGTAGATTTTTATGTTCCTAACTCATCAAAGCTGAAGTGATGTTAAGTATGGATATTTTGGTGACATTAAATAAAAGCCAGTCACCAGGGGAGCGATACAGGCTCATGTGAGCGTCTAGTAAAATGTTTCTTCAATGAAAATAATCTCCCACAAAGTTTTATTTTATGATTCATATCTTAGGGAATTTATCTAATAGTTTATGGAGAGGGATGTACCAACAGATCTCTAGGTAGTGTATTGTATGGAGAGGGATGTACCAACAGATCTCTAGGTAGTGTATTGTATCGAGAGGGACGTACCAACACATCTCTAGGTAGTGTATTGTATGGGGAGGGATGTACAAACAGGTCTCTAGGTAGTGTATTGTATGGAGAGGGATGTACCAACAGATCTCTAGGTAGTGTATTGTATGGAGAGGCACGTACCAACACATCTCTAGGTAGTGTATTGTATGGAGAGGCACGTACCAACACATCTCTAGGTAGTGTATTGTATGGAGAGGGATGTACAAACAGATCTCTAGGTAGTGTATTGTATGGGGAGGCACGTACCAACACATCTCTAGGTAGTGTATTGTATGGAGAGGGGCGTACCAACAGATCTCTAGGTAGTGTATTGTATCGAGAGGGACTTACCAACACATATCTAGGTAGTGTATTGTATGAAGAGGGATGTACAAACACATCTCTAGGTAGTTTATTGTATGGAGAAGGACGTACCAACAGATCTGTAGGTAGTGTATTGTATGAAGAGATCTGTAGGTAGTGTATTGTATGGAGAGGGATGTACCAACACATCTCTAGGTAGTGTATTGTATTGAGAGGGATGTACCAACACATCTCTAGGTAGTGTATTGTATGGAGAGGGGCGTACCAACAGATCTGTAGGTAGTGTATTGTATGGAGAGGAATGTGCTAACAGATCTCTAGGCAGTGTATTGTATGCAGAAGGATGTACAACAGATCACTAGGTATTGTAGTGTTTGTAGAGGGACGTACCTTGAGATCTGTATGCAGTGTATTGTGTGGAGCTTTATAACATATTGTAGATGGCACTTTGTATTTTGTTTTTCAATATTTCCTTTCTCAAGGATTTCTTACATATTTTGGACTTTTCCATTTTAGCTCTATGCAAACTTTAAGGTGACCACCTGGTATTCACTACTCCTCCTTAACCAATGAACAGAATTTGGTGTAACTTATACACGATCTCAATAGCATATTTTAATGTGCACTATGGATTTTGTTTTCAAATAATTCCTTTTTGTCCAGATTTTTAGCTCACCTTGCCTAAAAGGCCATGTGAGCTTTTGCCATCATTTGCGTCCGTCGTCCAGCGTCCGTCTGGCGTCCGTCAACAATTTCAAAAATCTTCTCCTCTGAAACTGCTTGGCTAATTGTAACCAAACTTGCCCTGAATCATAACCAGGGCATGCAGTTTCAAAATTGTGTTCAATTAGTCTCAAGACCAAACAACAGCTGCTGTTACTTAAAATAGATCATAGGGGGTCAATTGCTGTTTTTTTTTTGCAAATAACTCAAAAACCGTTACAGATATCGAAATCTGACGGGAGTGAAAGTCATCAGCATAGCAAGATCTACCTACTCTGCAATTTTGAAGAAAATCTGAAAACCTGTCTGGGAGTTATAAAATTTCCCTTTTTCCGTAAAATTTTCAAAAGTTGAGAGGGATGTACCAACTGATCTCTAGGTAGTGTATTGTATGGAGAGGGACCTACCAACACATCTTTAGGTAGCGTATTGTATGGAGAAGGACGTACCAACACATCTCTAGGTAGTGTATTGTATGGAGAGGGACGAACCAACACATTAATAGGTAGTTTATTGTATGGAGAGGGACGTAGGTAGTGTATTGTATGGAGAGGGACGTACCAACACATCTCTAGGTAGTGTATTGTATGGAGAAGGATGTACCAACAGATCTCTAGGTAGTGTATTGTATGGAGAGGCACGTACCAACAGATCTGTAGGTAGTGTATTGTATGGAGAGGGACGTACTAACACATCCCTAGGTAGTGTATTGTATGGAGAGGGATGTACCAACAGATCTCTAGATAGTGTGTTGTATGGAGAGGGACGTACCAACAGATCTCTAGGTAGTGTATTGTATGGAGAGGGATGTACCAACAGAACACTAGGTAGTGCAGTGTTTGTAGAGGGACGTACCAACAGACCTGCAGTGTATTGTGTGGAGAGATCTGTAGGTAGTGTATTGTATTGAGAGGGATGTACCGACAGATCTCTAGGTAGTGTATTGTATGGAGAGGGACGTACCAACACATCTCTAGGTAGTGTATTGTATGGAGAGGGATGTACCAACAGATCTCTAGGTAGTGTGTTGAATGGTTCATTTAGACTAAAATGGTCCATTTCAGCTTCAGGTATATAGACGATGTACTTTCTATTAATAACCCAAAATTTAAAGAATATTTACATCGTATCTACCCCAGTGAACTTGAAATTAAAGAGACAACCGATATACCCGATTCTGCTTCATACCTTGACCTTTTGTTGTACATTGACGAACATGGACGTCTGAAATCTAGATTATATGACAAACGTGATGATTTTGACTTTCCAATTGTGAACTTTCCCTTTCTCTGCAGCAATATACCTGCATCCCCAGCATATGGAGTATATATTTCACAATTAATTCGTTACTGTAGAGCGTGCAGTACATACAGTGACTTTGTGGAAAGAGCAAAAGCACTGTCACAAAAACTGCTGAGTCAGGGATATGTTCAGCCTTTGTTACTTTCGTCCCTTCAGAAATTCTATGGCCGTCACCACGACATCATAGATAGATATGAAATGTCAGTGTCACAAATAAAAACTGACATTTTCAGCTAGATTCGCGTCTTCCCTGATTTGACATTACCGGTTTCGACTTAACCCTGGATTGACCCACTGACAGTGTGACGGGTGCTGTGCACAGAGCAGGACATGCTTACCCTTCCGGGGCACCTGATGTCACTCTTGTTTATTGAGAGTTCACACTGTTAGTGCTTTAGTTTTTTGTGTTGTATATGTAACGTTCGTGTGTTTTGTGGGCATGTGGTGTCTTTGATCTTCCGTCTTTTGGTGTTCTTGCTTTTGCCTTGTCTCTGGACTTTGATTTGTGTAATCTTGTGCTTTGTTCCTTCGGTATTCTACTGTCGTTGTTTTAGATCTAACTATATATTGGCATTATTGTAAATTAAGTGCCTGAGGATGACCCTTTTGACAACTTATTATACCCCTTGCTTGCACGACGTACACAGTGTTCATGGTGTTCTTCCGCCCATCCACTCTTCCTGCATCAGTCCCTTTTTTCTGTATACAAAAGCTGGTATCCTTTATTTCTCCTAAACCACTGATTGGAATTTCATGAAACTTATACAGGAGCTATTTTGTAGATGGCACTTTGTATTTTGTTTTTCAATAATTCCCTTTTTTCAGGATTTCTTACATATTTTGGACTTTGCCATTTTATCTCTTTACAAGCCTTACTAGAATTTAGATATAAAAAACACCAAAAACCACAAGTTTTAACTGCTTCCATATATCATGTATATCTTGTTGAATTTTTGAATTTGTCAATTCATTTTATACCATCGCAAAAGTAACACGGTTGTATTAATGGCACAGCCGTCGTCCCCGTTGTAGTTTCTGCACACATCAATTTAGTCATCATACTTCTGTAGTAAAAATTGAACATATGTTCTTTGGCACATTTCTATTTTATGGCTGCATCACCATCACCAGTACCAGAACCAAGGACCAAAACGTAACTATTCAAATGGTTACTCCCTTGCATTTTCATGAATACCATTAAGTTCCATATAGTATTTTGATGTAATTTGACCCCAACTTTATAACTTTTTGATAGGCAGGACACACATTATGTAGATTTCCCCTTCGCATAAGATTCCACTATGGACCAAACAACATAATCAGTTTAAGCACTAGGGTAAAGTATCAAGTTTGTGGTCAAAGTTTCTATTTCTATATGGGTTATAGTTCAGATTAGAGTGATGGTTAACTAGGACTTGACATGGATAGAGTTAGAGTTCAGAAAAAGGGTAGAATTACTATTAATTAGCGTTAGAGATGTGGTAAGTATTAGGGTTAGAGTTAGAGTTACTGTTACCCAGTGGGTTACAGAACTTTGATCACTCCTTGAAACACGTGTACAGCATAACGAAATTTATTCTTATTTTCTCAAATGTTAATTATCAATCTGGTCAAATGATTATACAACGTCCACATCTCAAAATGTGACTTGCCAAGTTATCCATCACCTCTCTCATTTGATTTTTGCTCTTCCATTGTCAAATGCTGGCAAAATGCGCTTGACCAATTATTTAGATTGTGAATGTATTTTTTTCTATTTTATACGTACATTTACTCCATATCCTTTCAGATTTTATTTGATACATTTCCTCAGAGCCTCCTATAAGCCACATTTTCCCTTGTTCATTATGCTCTCTTTGAGAGGCAGAATGTCAAGACGAACCTGTTTTTATCGGTATTATGCTTCGTCTTTATTAAAAAAAAACTGGGCATTGATAATTCCAAAGACAATCCAATTAACACAGATGTCCCCGCTTTGTAATGGTTACCAAAATTATATAATGTAAAAAATGGATAACAGGAAACACCTACAATGGCTGAAAATTATAATTACATGCCACAATCTGCTATGGAACTACACTTAAAGAACACGAATAAGACAAAAGACAAACGTAGACAACGATAGGAACTCGGGACAGCCGGACTTGGTACCGGCACTAGCAAAAGCCAGCGGTAGGGTTAAACCGGTTAATGGGTACCCAAACCTCCCCTTTATCTGTCCCGTTTCTCTATAGTATAATAGACATACGAATAAAACCCAATACAGGTAGACCACTAACTTCATGACCACAATCTTGAAAGGAAAGAAAAAAAACAATACATAATTTAGAAAGATGGGTCAAGGGGTGCTCGCCGCTAAACTGCCGGCTAGCTCAAGGAGCCTAGTCTGGTGGTAGAACACTGTCGCACTACGGAAGAAAAATCAAATTCAAAACTTCCTGACGGGTTTGGTCATTAATCATCATAGATTTCAGTACACATCGGCAGTATCAGTGATAGGCCAGTATGTGTGCAAAATTTTCAGGTCGTTAGGTCTCAAAGCTAATTTAACGGAACGAGGATTAGAAATGCCCTTAGTAATAAGTTGTTTACGAGTAACGCCCTATTTAGACATCAAATGTTCATATCTATTATGAAACTTCTTAAATGTATTCAACAAGTTATGAAATCTGTAACCCTGTTGTAAAAGTTTGGCTGTGATAGTAGGGTTACGTTCATTAAAATCGTCAAGAGTAGAATCGCACCAGCTGAGAAATATACACCCCATATGATGGAGCTAGAGGGATGTCGCCGTCAAGAAAAGGGAAATTAGTGATAGTGAAATCGAAATCATCCCGTTCATCATATACTTTAGTTTTTATTTTACCGGGGTCAATAATGATAGTAAGATCCAGAAAAGGGCAGTATTTAGAATCATTGTTAGCTTTATTTAATTTTAGTTGTTGCTGGTAAATAATGTCTACATAATCTAAAAACTGGGGATTATCAATAGTGAGGATATCGTCAATATACCTGCTGCCATCATTGAAAATAGAAATGAGTTTATCACTGTTTGGTATTGTTCCGTTTTGAAGTTTTTTTCACGAAGTCTCGTTCGTAACAGAAAAGAAAAAGGATTAGAGGTGCACAATTTGTACCCATGGGAATACCTGTGACCTATTGA
>MJUU01042784.1:0-16537 GCA_002080025.1 Modiolus philippinarum
TGTTTGACTTTTATAATAAAAAATCAGTTAAAAAATATGCTTGCATATCATTTGACCAATCTAAAAAAAATAAAAACAAAGGTGTATGGTTTTTACGAAATACTTGATATTCAAGGGGAAATCGTATATTTATATTATCCTTTTAGCAATATATTCGTTATATAGAGAGTAACTGGTGACGACCTGTCAGACTTACTAGAAATATATAGAAATCAAAAGTGTAGAACCAGAGATACACGTCAGTGTTATGTATAACCCGTGTTATGCTTAAACCGCAAGCAACGTAAAAAATGTGAGTGAACTAAGAATCTAGCCCGTTTTACCCGTCTCAACTGTAGTGAATAACAATTGTTTATTCTCGTTAGTTCCGTAGAGTAGTAGTTAATACCCTTTTTGGGTGCACATTTTCTGAAAAACTTTTCGGAAAATGTGCACCCAAAAAGGGTATTAACTACTCATAGGTCATTTTAATATGCATAAAATAGACATTGTATAAAATTTTATAAACTTCCAATTATATTTTCAAATATTTTAAAGCTTATAAACAGCTAATGGAAATTGAAGGAAAACTTCAGAGAGAAAGGATTCCCGCCAAAATTTTGACGTCTTATATCTCAAAAATTCTTACACGGGTTTTCAAAAAGTTTTGCTCATGTTGTTCTGTTAGCAAAGTTCTTCAAAACAAAAGGTCAGAATTTTGTTTCTAATTACAAAATTTCTGACACTCGTACTCCCTTAAATAATTTACATAAATATTATTTTCAAACCCTTTCTATGATTTGCCAATTACCAGCTTGATTTCCGTTCTTTAAAAGTTTCACTGAACCAAGATCATGTGACACCGGACAATTTTCGCAATTATTGAAGAAACCTTTATAAATCAGCATCCTTGCATATGAAATCTACTGAGATATAAAACAAACCAAATCGACAAATACAAGATAATATTTGTTTGATCCTAACCGAAATATAAAATAACATTACTATTGACCTATACAGTTTCGAAACTTCATCTTTGGTGAACTTCATAGCTGTCAAGGGGGTTTGGATTACAAGAGTGAGATGAAAGGCATGTGGGGGATCGGAATAGCCTCAAGATTTAAATTTTAGAGACGCAAAGTGGTGCATTCTGAGAGCATTTCAGATGGCAAAAACAAGGAATTTGAAACCTATTTTTTCATAAAAAAAGGAAAATATAAAATTAGCTTTCATATATGTGATTTCCATTGAAAAATGGAAAAAAATTGTTAAACTTCAGGGCTTGTAGTAGAAAATGAATCAGTATTATGGAAGGATGTGCAGAGCAACCCTTTATGTATGGTTTTTCTTATTATTTGTTATTTTCACGGAAATTAAAAATGCGTGACATTGAAAGGGGTTATTGTGACTTGGTGTTGGAAAGCATAACCCCCACGCCGAAGCGTGAGACTTGACAGGTCTGGGCAACTTAATCAACATAATAAGTTTATTGAGAGCATAATTATACTCCCTTGGGAGTTGATGGCTATACATAATCACAATACAAATAAACAAGACATTTCAAAAATAACAAATAAAATCAAGAATCATGCAACTGCAGAGTCCAATTTCCTCAGAATTAAAGACTTATCAATAAATGGAGCAACAAATTGCAAATGATTCGGGGGTGACATAGTTTTATAAATTCATCTTGAACGTTTGTTGTATCGGAAAGATCAACTATAATAATTTGTTTTCGTATGTTGCCAAACTTTGTACAATGGAAAAAAGTGACCTTTATGTATTTCTGTGTGCTTTGCTTTGTATCTCAAGATTTCGTGTGCTTTCTTCGTCAAATCTTACGACCTGTCCGTGGTCACGTGCTCTTTATTTGGATTTTAAAGAACGGAAACAAACCGTCGATAATTGGCAAATCACCTTTTCAAGTATGGACTCTTGGGAATTCTGTTTTTTTTTCTGTTGCAATTATATAATACCATGAAGACGCACATTGTTAGAAGTATATGGAGAAATAAAGCAAACATGCATTAAAAGCAAACATTTAATGAGAAAAATCCATTACGTACGAGATTGATATAATTGCAAAGGAATAACGGACTGTGTTGTCCGTTTTTTTCAAGCCCTTCGTGTGCGTTTAACTCGAAACTGAGTCAGATTCAAGGTTTGAATACATGTAAATGAGCTCACTCTTAACTAAACCTTGAGTTGGACACCCGTTGCTTGAAATTAATTTGTTTTTTTTCTGTCTCACAGGTAATAAAACTTCAGTAAAAAATTAGATCTCGGATGTAAAGACACTGAATTATCATTTGACAGCAAGGTCAATATTTGAATAATTAACAGTTATTGTATTTAAAAAAAGAAACAGAAAACTTATAGTGAAAGTAAAGTAACTCTAAAATAACGAACATGAAACAACAAAAAATGAATTGTTAATATATTAGTCAACCGATTTATAATCAGTTCTCATGTGGTGCGTTTTAAATATTAGTACGAATAGTTGCAAAATATGCACAAAAAATAAAAAACAGACACAAGTATGAAATCCAGAAAAACAGGCGATCCAGAACTCCAGAAATTTCTTCTCCGGTTACATGATTTTCAGGTTTGTCTTCCTTTGTTGCTTCAGATTTGCCTTTTTTTGTTTCCTGATAAATGTTAATCTTTTTTCGTCTATGTTGTAAAACCAACCATTTCAGACATGAATTTACGCGTGCTGTGTCTTCTAAACAGAAGTAATAAACACTAATGATGGCTCCTATTACTATCATGCCACTTAACGACATGATTACTACAATGATTAACAAAAGTAAGCATAATGAACTGGATGATACCGGAACTGAACTTGCTACCAATGTAATAAATACAGTATACGATAGCAAAATTGTCATTCCAAGTGAAACACGCTCTCCTGATGGAACCGGAAGTACAAATACCAATGGATTTGTCAATGAAAATAATATTGTCGGTATGATAACAATAACTGCGTAATACAATGGTCTGCGCTTTATTCCAATTTCAAACATGAAAAGTTGTCCACCATCCTGACTAACATTATAAATATACTGTTTTTCTGAAACTATTGTCCAATCAGAATATCGGTTGTAATTTTCTCCTGACGGGACATTGGTATCAATAACAAATCTTACGTCTTCCGGTGATATACTCCACATATTGAACGCCAATATACAATGTTGTGTATCGAAAGGAAAATGTGAATTGTCACTGGGACATTTTACGTTCAATAATTCTCCAGGATTCCAGTCAACATATCCATTGTAATCAACATTGACACTGAACTTGGCGCTAGAGCCAAAAGATTTTATTTCGTCTGCACTAGATGTGTGAAAGACCTGCGGTATCCATATTGAATCGGATGTCATTGTGAATAATGATTTATTTCCATAATTGCTTGGATTCCATGTTAACTTTGGATCTCTCCATTTCAATTGAAGTTCAACCAGCATCAACAATTTTCCTTCTGTTTCTTGAAATGAGTGCACGGACAATGGTACCAGATTAAAATTCAGATATAAGGGTTCCGGTTGGTCACAAGATGGCAGCACTTCTTTTTGGTAATCGGTTGTCAGGTCTTTATAAAGATCACGAACTCCTTTGGTTGGTTGACATCGAGTAAGGCAAGGTAGAGTAAGTATCCAAAGCAGTAAAACAGCTACACGTATCGACATGCTGTATGGATATTTCAGGTCTGGATTGATATGGTTTCAAAGCAATACGAATGTTTTTAAGAATCTGTGTCAAGGTAATTATCATCGATAAATTATAGTTGCCGTTAATTGATTATGTCTGACAGTAATTAGAATATCTCTGAAAATTATTTACCAAAGGACAAAAAATATTGATAACGCCAATCCAGTGGAGACAAAACTTAAACAGAACAGATGAGAATCCATTAAAACATTAACGGCATGCTTAGAAATTAAATGTTGATGTAATTGTACAGATGAAATATGACTCTGAAAAACCTTGGCGGTATGTGCGTTTCCTTTTTATAACACAATTGATTCGTTTAAAGTGTGATTGCAGAATTATACACATCGTATTCAAAAATACTAGTATGCATATCGCCTAGATTTCTACGCTTAATCGTCCTAATCAATGTCTTGTTTTCCTGTTTCCTGCTGATCCGTAAAAAAAGAGAAAGTTTATAGTCGGAATAAGATTTGGGCCCAATAAAACTAGTTTAACCCCGCCGCAGCAGGTTTGCGCCTGTCCTAAGCCAGGAAATTTATTAAGCCTTTGTGTGTCTTTTTTTCTAGTTAAGTTTACTTTATGTCTATAGGAGTCTAGGATGATGTTTTAAATGGACGATATTTTCCGCGCACAATTATAGATTAGACTATTCTGAAATAGGTATATATCATTAAGTCAGATGATAAACAAGTCTCACTTTGGCTTTTACCATGTGCTTGGATCCCCTTTTGATTTAAGAAAAAAAAAACATACCCGTAAATGATATAATTCAACAAAATACTTGAACATGTAATTGAAATATGCATGCATTAAATCCAAAAGAAAATTTGATAAAAATTGTTAATGTACTGCTAATTTCTATTCGGTGTTTACAAACAAAAAGTCCGTGGATAACAATTGTTAAACCGAACGAGTGCACCTTGGTATTATTAGGTAGGTAAACTCGGGTCAACTAATTCATTCAAGTTACTTGGTCGCCCTTGAATAGAACAATCCAACACTTAGAAATTTTCACCTGTTTGAAAAAAAAGTGAAAACGCACATGACTGCAGACTTTTGTTTATGTCATAAACGGCGAATTCAACGTTTTTCAGTTATTTATGATCATTCTTGATATACATACCAAATATGATAAAGATCAGTGTAAAAATAAAGTTGAAATCGTGAGATTTCCATTATCTAAAGGAAGTGAAACCGACTTAAGTAACCCGAGTTAAGATAAGCAGAGTTCGTGTATTTAAACAATATCCATGTAGTGTCTTCAAATACTAGTATGAGATTTATTTGTACAAGTCTTAGAAATAGGGGCAATGGGAGCTTCAGCAGTATATTTTTTATACTGCAATCCTAAAATATGAGTAACTTCATTATGAATGGCATAAAAATACATGAATTTAATATGTAGCATCGCTGAAAACTCGGCTGCGAAAGTGTAAGTGAAAGTGCCAACGAAATAGATAAAACTTTAATACAATGCCTCAAATGGAAATGAATTTATTTAGTTATATCTGTAAATGACTGAATAAATTGCAATATTCTGGTGAGGTGAAATATTCACGTAAATCCTGCAATTTGACCGGTTACGGCTTCATAGGGGATATGAGACCGTATCCCCGTTGTAACAAAATGCTTTAAAAGAAAAATTATAGAGTTCTAGCAGAATATAATACTTATTCGGGCTTCACATGGGATATAGGTTCATATTCCATGTCTGTGTCCTATATCCCAGACAGGGAATATGATTCCGTATCCCTTGTGAAGATTCCCAAATAACATATAGTATCTATTTTTCAGATTTTTTTTTTAAATTGAGTGAAAAGGGGATATGGAGTGATTGTTGACGTCATACAATCAAAATATTAAGCCATAAAGGCGTGGCCTAAATGGTTTTTACTAATAGTAGACGTATAAGCACCATACCCTTTTATACATGCTAAAAACCACCAAATTTCTGTAATTGGCTTAGACCGGTTGAAAAAAAATGTGAACAAATTTCTATTTTAGTAACATTTGCCGGTTCAGAGTAATGTTTAGTCTCGGGGTTTGGTATATTTTACATTTACCTTACATCATCCAGCTTACCAAGGGTGTGGTTTTTTATTTGTTGGTTTCTTCGAAACGGTGAACATTTCATCCATAATTTTTTGGAATATATATCCACTTTGTGGTTGATACCTCTGTTTGGTGGATTACTAGTCGCCGAGTGTATTTGCAAACCCGCATGCAGTCAGTATTTCGGTGCTGGTCCAAACCTGAATTTATTTTGAAACTTGCAACATCTAAATTTTTTAAAGTTCAAAGCTTAGAAATTGTCTGATTTTGGTTTTCATATCCGTAATTTGTTGTTATTTGTTTTTTATCCACTTTATCTTTTAATTTTTTATGTTTCCAAATATAAATGTTTTGAGTTGATCTGCACTGAAGAGATAAAGCTGTCAAAAGGCTTACTTTTCAGCAACTTTGGTATTTTATTGTTCATTACCACTGGGTCGATACGTTTCCTGGTAGACTGTAACTCATCGAAGGTATTCACCGACCCAGTAGTCAGTTCGACAATGAGGAAAAACAGAGACACACATACAGCGGAACAACACAAGCCCGATTTAAAACCAAGGGCGAGATCAGGCGCATCGGTAGAGTAAGCATCTTCGGCTTCTCATGAGACTTTTGTCATTTTTTAATCATTTTAAAATTTTGTTTACAACCTGAATGTATCTTCCTTGCACAATGCTCTTTTTTCAACTGATTCTGGCTTTCCATATAATTAGATCCTATTTGTAATTTGTTCTCGATCGATTCTTCTACGCCATTCGGTATATGGTTTTCCATGTTTTGATTTGATTTGCACTGAAAGACATAAGTTGTAGAAATGACTATCTTTAGGAACCTAATACTGTATGGTTGTTATATTTCGCGGGGTATTAATTTTCGCGCTTTTCGCGTTTGAAACGATAACCGCGAAAATTTATACCCGCGAATATTTTACTGTATATCTAAATATATATGAACACAATGACTTAAACTAAAAATTGCGAATATAAATCCCCGCGAATAAATCCAACACTGAAAACCGCGAAAATTTCGTACCGCGAATATAAAGCCCCATACAGTATACAGATAAATGGGTTTATAACAAAATCATCGAACAGAGTTGTCAAGAGCCGAAGTCCATGAGACAAAAAAAGACAAATCAGGTGGAAGTCATTGGAAAAGTTGTCGACTGCTATGGTCTTGACTTGGAATAGGCATTCAAAAAGAAATGATGGGTTAAACTGGTTTCATGAAGCACCAAAACTCCCTTTCCACTGCTGTAGTGTCCGGTAGTAAGTCAACAGCAATTGTCATTGAAAGGTCGTAGACAGTAAAAAGAAATGATCATCGAAGTGTTTAGAAAACTATCTTGAATTAGAGTTCGGACCGAAACTTCAATTTTTTCCTCAAGGGACAGATATCTATTAAAGAACTTTTTCATGTCTTTGATCGTATGAGACGGAATTTTTTTCGATATTGAGGTATTCTATCTTAGGGCCATAATATGAAAATAAGTTAATACAGAACTAAAAATATTTTTATTGGCATACTTTTAATCCACTTGGTGTTGTTGGATGATTGTTTGTATAGATCTTTGATAAAAGGTTGTATAAAGATGGATCGTGCTTCTTTATCCATTCTCTGTTTTCCGCTTCATTCGCACACACATGTTGAAAGTTGCATCTTAAAAATATCAAACAAATGATTTATCTATAAAAAGCATTTTCGTTGAAAGTTAAAAATCAAATCATAAAATGTAGTATGAAAATGTATTAAAAAGAGATAAAATATAGAAATACAAGAAAAACATTTCGCCCTCACGACCAATTGAAAGTTATTATTTTGTACTATTTCCGTCTTCTTCTGCAGAACACAGATCACCAAATAGAACATGACAGACACAAATATATAAAATACATATTTGATTTTTTAACTTAATCAAAATTTTGTTAATCCTCTAGTTTATAAAGCGTAGTCATAGACTGTGGACGGATGATTGTAAGAAAATGCATGATTCTTTGCCGATAATTTTGCTATTTTTTCACCTTATCAGGTTTGTGGCAGGACAGTAACTTGCATTTTTAGTGAGTTGTGGATGGAATCTCAAAAGGCTTGCTGATAATTTTATTATTTTTTCACCTTATCAAGTTTGTGGCAGGACAGAAACTTGCATGTTCAGTGAGCTGTGGATGGCATCTCAAAAGGCTTGATAGATTTTTTTCCATAAACCAAGCTTTGTTTATTTCATAAAAACAATCACTAAGTCTTACAAGGTTTGAATAACTCTCGCTTTTGAAAAAAAAAATTCAAACGATTTAATTAAAAGTTTCCCTCTAACCTCAGTTTGAAATATCATTTACATATATTTAGTCCAAATATTTTCTCCTTAAAATTAGACACGTTAACAGTTATATAATATTTCAAATCTATAAATGAAAATACGACGAAATTAGTTTGTTTATTCACAGAAGTGTTATAATATATAAATAAGGTTACTACCGTAATAGATATAGAAAATAATGTTAAATTTAACACAAAATTTCATATAATTGATTTTCTCCCGGAGGCAACAATATACTTCCCAAACAAATGTCAAAGCTGCTTCTTGGATATATTTATTAATCCAAAATGTCTTTATTTACTTACATATTCATGCCTCCAGTAGCACTCGTTACACGTGGACGGATGGATACGCGGAACCATGCAGCTGATGCTTCGGCGAAAAATTCTTTACTGTTTGATGTGGCATATGTATGGTCATGCCAAACGTGGTGCTGCTTGTCATAGTTGTAAATATAAGTGACCTGAAATTGAAAGCATGACGTAATCAGAATATGCGTATCACGTGAATGTATGTATATGGTATAGGGCAAATTGGAATCCAGGAGGATCTGGAATCCTCCTAGGGCAAATTGGAATTCTAATTTCTCCTAGGACAAATTGGAATTCTAATTTCTCCTAGGACAAATTGGAATTCTGATTTGCCTTGGTTTTAATCCAGTGTAAATTGGAATTGCAATTTCTACTAGGACAAATTGAAACATCCAGATTTGCCCAGGAGGATTCAGGATCCTACTGATTTTCTAGGACGATCTAGAATCATACTAAATATTATTTCTAGGAGGATTCTGGATCCTACTATTATTTAAAACCAGTTAAGATTATTTTATCATCAGTAAAATTAAAATAAACAAACGATAAAATCTAATAATTATTTACGCAAAACTAAATCAGTATTGGCAGATAAAAGCAGTTACAAGTACAACATATTTGCAATCTTTTCTTAAACCGTAAAACCTATTGATTGCAACATTTCTTCAAATTGTTCTTGTTACAATTTGTAAGTAATTATAGCTTTCCAACATAAACACCTGAAAGTATTACATTTTGGATACGGCATTTTTGGATGATTCCATACACCTCATCTCTACTAACAACAGGACAGTCTGTGTTCAAACAAATTAGGATATCCTTCTCCCCTGGAATGAATGTATTATAGTTATTGCTAGCCCAATTTTTGAATTAAGATCATCTGTATTATTTATGCCCTTTCTCATAATCCAGACACTTCAATAATTCCATGTGATTCTGAATGTGTAATTTAATTACGATTTTAGCAAACAGCTGACTAAACAAAACTTTAGAACTAAACTGAAGTCAAAAGTTACCGGTAATTAGTGTTATCCAAAGAGACAGGCTGGTTACCTTGTTTTGTAAATAACGCCAATTTTGCTATATTTCCAACAAACTGTGACAAAAACTGTGTGGTTATGTTATATGGAAGAGCTTAAGGGAGTACGAGCCTCAGATTTCAGAAGCATTCTATATCCTCGGGTTTTATCCATTCAAACAGTGCTAAAATTTCTTGCACATGGATCACATTTTCTTGGTCATAAGTCACTTTAAAATACATAAAATAGACTGTTTATAAAATTTCATCAACTTCCAATTATAATTTCATGTATTTAAAGGCCTATAAACATCTTATGCAAATTGAAGGAAAACTCCAGAGAGATCTGTTTCCCGCCAAAATTTTGACGTCTTATATCTCAAAAATTCCTACATGGATTTTCAAATTTTTTTGCTCAAGTTGTTCCATTAGATGAGCTCTTCAAAAGAAAAGGTCAGGACTCGGTTGCACAAAAGTTAATAGACTATTAAATATTTAATAGTCTATTAAGCTTTAACATTTTCTACTAATTTAATAGACTATTAACTTTTAATAGTCTATTAAGTTTTAATTGAGCTTTGTGCAACCCAGTCCAGAATTTTAATTCTAATTACAAAATTTTTGAGACTCGTACTCCCTTAAATGAAAGCGCAGTTTTGTAAAAGAATAAGTATCCGTGTAATTGTTTACTTCTTCTTCATCTGGGAGAAAAAAATTGAACATTTAAGGGGTAGATTTGGTTAGGTCTAATAATTTTCAAATATTTCAATATATATGTTACAGTACAAATTTGAATCCAGTAGGATCTAGAATCCTTATAGGACAAATTGAAATTCTAATTTCTACTGGGACAAATTAGAATTCTGATTTGTACTGGATTTAATATGTGTCCTTAGCTATATTTGATATTACTGATTATTCGGATTTCGTTTGGTTTTATGCATTATAAACATTTTTTTAAACTCCTCGACCCATCTTTCTAAATTACGTTTTGTCTTTTTCTTTCCTTCTCAAGATTGTGGTCTTGGAGTTAGTAGTCTACCTGTATTGGGTTTTATTTGTATGTTTTATTATACTATAGGGAAACGGGATAGAGAAAGGGGGGTTTGGGTACCCATAAACCGGTTTAACCCTACCGCTAGCTCTTGCTAGTGCCGGTACCAAGTCCGGCTATCCCGAGTTCCTATCGTTGTCCATGTTTGTCTTTTGTCATTTTATTGTTTTTCTCGTGCGGTTCCCTGGTGGATTGTGGCATGTGATTGTGGTTTACGGCCATTGTAGGTGTTTCCTGTTATCTTTCTTATATTAATTTTTGCATCCCTTTAATCACAACTGCAGTGTGGAGTTGGTAAAACTATTCCCCGTGATTGTGGTGTTTAAGGGCTTTTTACAAGTGACAAAATGCATTGGCAATGACCGTTCATTCAGAGTTACAATGTCATGATTTAGATAAAAGATATTTTTGACGCTCATGGTACAGTATAAATATAATTTAAGAAAACGCTCTATCAAATCCACGATTGCCTCTTCACACTCAAATTTGGCTAATTTACCTGTTTCGGGACTAAATCCGGTAGTCAGACTCACTCCTCTGAAAATACCCAAATTATGGCAATCAATACAACCATCTAGATATACAATATATTTCACGAAAGGATATGGAGTAAATGAACATGAGACCATAACACATATGTAAACTCCGACTGCAATAATTTTAATGAGCTGTATGTAAACAGCTTCTTTGTTTAACAAGAGCAATCGTGGATTTTCTAAAATTCAAAAGTGCGACGCCAGGAAATGTGCTACTTGTCCTCGCCTCGTCCAGGAGAATACTGTAAAATCTAATGTCAATGGCAGGAACTTTACTATCAAATTTCCCGTTGACATCTCCTTACAAACAGGCAGCCTGGTATATTTGATCAACTGAACTAAACCAGGCTGTGGAATTCAGTACGTAGGGGAAACTGGTCGTCCTTTAAAACGACGCACCCAGGAGCACTTGTATCGCATTCGGTTCCCGAAAAAGTTTAGATCTTACATTTATCAACATTGCTCGATTTATAATCATGATAGAAAGTTTATTAAAATTCAACCTCTTGAAATTGTAGAAAAATCCCCTGACCAATCCAAGAGAGAATTTGTAAGATCAAGAAGACAATGTGAACTCCAAGAGAGAATTTGTAAGATCAAGAAGACAATGTGAACTGTCTTGGATACAGAAACTTCAGACAGCTTACCCTTTAGGTCTAAATGACAACATCATGGGTCAAGGAAACATTTCTCAGCGCGCTTCCATTGACATCATGAGTATTTTTTCTCCGAAATTACGCCATCGCAGGTCACATGGTCGAAGAGTGAATTATAACATAAAAAACAAACGTAAAAACCTCGTAAATGTTAAAGATCTGTATACTGTTTGGACGACATGGATTGTTTACTAAACTCTGCTCAACCCTGTTAATCAACTTTACAAAATCTCTTTGGAATGTGATACCATGTCTGTAAATAGTCCGCTGTATGAATGTTCCATAATTATTGATGCTTTCTGCTTTCATCGGCTTTATCCGAGAATCGACAAACCTGATGAACATGTAAAACAATTTTTGAAAATAAAATATATAAATAAAGGCATTGATCTGATCGACATCGCAGGCATTTATAGGGACCCTGACATTCAAAATCTTGTTCCCGTTTATTTTGACAACCAAGACATGCCTGTCATTTCCTTCTCTTACAAAAAGCGTACTAGAAGTATTTTTTTCAATTACTCTTCTATAACCTGTGATGCTAATTTTGAGGAGAACTACCCAAGCAGCTGAGATTGTTTCACATTACCATATCGCTATGACCCGTGCGGACATATATTAACCGGGAACTTAAACATCATCGATGATAAAGAAGTTAGGAATTTCTTTAGAAAGGGGCCTAACTATCGCCCACCTTCGAAAATTAACTGGCAATCTTGTTTTGATATTATTAAAGACGCAGTTACCAACTATTGTATAAAATGGTGCAAACGAGAAAGTGCAGACAAACACGCACTCAATATGTTCAGAGATAAAATTATTACCAAAGTCACCAATAGAATAAATTTTTATAAAGATAATTATAAAGAGTCACCGCCTAAGCTGTCTGTAAACAGAATTAAGTTGAAATTAAAAGATCTTAGTAATAAATATGTGTTTGTACCAGTTGACAAAGCCTCTAACAACGTTTCTATTATTTGAAAGAAATACTACATCGATGTCCAACAAAATGAATTATCAAAGTCTAACACTTTCAAACGTACTAATTTTGAAGAAAAATCATTAACCAAACAGCAATTCAACGATACAAAAATGCTCCAAGTTCCACCCAAAGATAACACCTTGCCTACTACGTACTGGGTTCCTAAGCTTCACAAAAATCCATCCATTTAACCAGTGCGTTCACCTGTATTAAAGAGTTAGTTATCAAATACTGTGAAAAAACCTATCAAAACTCTGGTGTAAATTACTTTTGGAGTGTAAAAAATTCCATTGAAGTTTTAGATAAATTACAATCAATAAAAAGACTAGTTTCGTCTATTGACAGTTATGATTTTTCTACACTTTATACAACCCTTACACATAAATTGATTAAATCAAAATTGGGACAACTTATTAAATGGTCTTTCAAATTTTCTGGTCTACATTTCATTTGTTGTAATAAAAAGCAAGGATTCTTCTCTAATATCATTTACAATAATCATAGTTCCTGGACTTGTGATGACATGATTAAGGCACTGAATTTTTTGCTGGACAATATTTTTGTTCGTTTTGGCAACATCGTTTATCGACAGGTCATTGGAATTCCCATGGGTACAAATTGTGCACCTCTCATTGCAGATCTTTTTCTGTTCTGTTACGAACGGGACTTTATGAAAAAACTACAGAATGGAACCGTACAAAACAGTGATTTTCAACGATAACAGCAGGTACATCGACGATATCCTTACTATTGACAATCCCCAGTTTTTAGACTATGTCGACCTCATATACCCGCAAGAACTGAAACTTAATAAAGCAAACGATGATTCTAAATACTGCCCATTTCTTGATCTTACTATCATCATTGACTCTGGCAAAATTAAAACTAAAATTTATGATAAAAGGGATGATTTGGATTTCACAATACTAATTTCCCTTTTCTTGATGGCGACGTTCCTGTAGCTCCATCATACGAGGTGTATATATCACAACTAGTACGATTCGCACGCGTCTGTTCTACTCTTGACGACTTTAATGAGCGTAACCTTACTATCACATCCAAACTTTTACAACAAGGTTACAGATTTCATAAATTGATTAACACCTTTAAGAAGTTTTATAGAAGATATGAAGATTTGATTTCTAAATATGGTGCGACTCGCAAACAGCTTATTATTAAGGGCATTTCTCACCCTCGATTTTATGGAAATGTTGTCAAAAATGTCAAAAACTGATAAAAATTCCAAAAAAAATGGGACGTAACTTACATTCTTTACGTAATAGGGGATATTGACAGGATATTCTTCAGGATTCCGTTAAATTGGCTTGAGGGGGTGAATATTGTTCACCTCTAGTTGAAGACCTTCAGGCGACATCAATAAAAGCCCTGTCCTTGATAAACTGGAGTTTTCTATGTATCATGTGCGTTTTTGTCACATGTACATTCACTCCATATCCTTTCATTTTTCCTATTTGGGATCCAATGACCTGAAGATATTACAGGTATACTTGCCTCTCACTGATACTGCCGATGTCTACTGAAATCTATGATAATTCTTTACCAAACCCTTCGGGGGAGTTTTGAGTTTGATCTTTATTCCGTAGTGCGACAGTGTTTTAACAGCAGACTAGGCTCCTGGAGCTAGCCGGCAGTTTAGCGGCGAGCACTCCTCGACCCATCTTTCTAAATTACGTTTTGTCGTTTTCTTTCCTTCTCAAGATTGTGGTCTTGGAGTTAGTAGTCTACCTGTATTGGGTTTTATTTGTATGTTTTATTATACTATAGGGAAACGGGATAGAGAAAGTGGGGGGGGTTGGGTACCCATAAACCGGTTTAACCCTACCGCTAGCTCTTGCTAGTGCCGGTACCAAGTCCGGCTATCCCGAGTTCCTATCGTTGTCCGTGTTTGTCTTTTGTCATTTTATTATTCATGGTCTCATGTTCATTTACTCCTATCCTTTTTTCATTAACCTCGTTACATTTTTAATAAGAAGTCCGGAATCCTCCTAGGGCAAATCTGGATATCTTAATTTGTCCTAGTAGAAATTGGAATTCCAATTTACACTGAATTAAAACCAGGGCAAATCAGAAATCCAATTTGTCCTAGGAGAAATCAGAATTCCTATTTGCCCTAGGAGGATTCCGGTTCATCCTTGATTCAAATTTGCCCTGTAACATATATATGAAATGAACATTCGTGAGTCCATGCATATAAATTGAGTGAAATGATACAGTGGTAACAAAAAAAAAAAAAAAAAAAAAAAAAAATCAGTTACAACTGTTTCTCGGGTTTTATCATATTCCATCTATGTATGAAATGTTTTGACCGATCTTGTCGTTAAAGACCTCAGAAGACCATTGAAAAGCCGTAAAAAAAATTTCAGAGTGTAGATTTTTTCCGATATAAAAGGAAATACAAAAAATACCAAAGTGAACAGTAAATTTAGTTATGCTGTACGCGTGTTTCAAGGAGTAACCTCTCTTCAGCAGCATTAAAATAAAATAATATGGAAAGCCATAATCAAAAAATTGTAAACAAAGAAGTACTCATTACCAAAAATATCGAAATAGGAAGCCAAATCCAGTACTAAGGACATCCACCGAGTGCCATACACGGAATGAAATCAAGATTTTGAAATGTTAAGGCAAGGTGAAAATCAGAGAAAGGATTTATCATATTAAAGTCACATTAAATATCGTAAAAATACCATGTTTTAGCCAATAGCCAAAACTTCTTGAATTTAAAGCCCACCATTTTTGTATCAATTTTAAGTTGCAGATTGTCTTAATTTCAAGCGTATAGGGAGTATTTTTTAAAGTTTTTTTTTCACGTTTAATACTGTTTCACTTTTCATTTCATGTATTATGTTACCTCAAAACGTGAAGAGATATGATTAACATTCACACAACTTAGAAAAATCCCCGATTAATCATTTTATCAGAGTTATTCTCCCGTAATTCTTGGGTTTATAAAAAAAAATACGTACCCTGTTTCTGTCTGCAGATGGCATGTAATTATGGATTTGATGAGCAAACTCGTGAACTAAGATGTTTTCCAAGCCTCGATGTGGATCGTGGGAGTTGCATAAGACATTATCATCCACAACAGCCGATATACTGTTTGTTAAACCATGCATATCCTCATATTTTCTACCATCACTGTAACAAGTTCTAGAGCAAACTGAACCCGAACATTTGTTACCTGAAAAAAAAACACACAAAGAACGATATTGGTCTTTCTCCTAGACTCTTTACTTCCTGTTGTTGTTGACGTTTATTAGTGTTTTTCTTGTGTAGTGTCTTTGTGGATTGGGACATATGGTTGTGATTTTCGGCCATTGTAGGTGTTTTCTGATATTTTCTAATCTTTACTTTTATCTAAATGCTCTAATCCCAAATATACGCAGATAGGACAGAAACTTCGAAACCAAACCGGACAACACATTTTAGGGTATCACCACGATAAACTTGAAATATTGCTTAAAGTGATCTTAAAACTGTAACTTCTGTGACTAGTATAATTTCGAGACAGGAGCTCTTTTGTGTTTGAAGACTTAGAAAGTTCCAGGAAGGAGGCCAAAATGGGTCCTAGACAGCGATCTATTTGCACAGATACAAGACAAAGTTAAGCAACAACTTCTATTTTCCACTTTAATAATATATTTCATACAAAACAGTATTACTGTAACAGTAAAACCAATCTAACTACATACAAGGAATTTAATGAAGCTTTATTGTTAATTTGCAAACTTAGTCTTTAGTTAAGACGCACAAAGTGACGTAACAATATTTTCTGAAATTTCTGATACTTACGGCATTCCGGAGGAGACTTGAGGTAAGCGAACTCGTGGAACACCGTTATTTTTTCCGGGTCCGTAAATATGCCAACTCCATGACCATGTTGTGCAACCCTTG
>MJUU01042784.1:17505-47371 GCA_002080025.1 Modiolus philippinarum
AATGTATATTACACTCGAGATATGAAAGCATTCTGTTAATTTGTATCATTTTTAACGTCGCTCAAATGCAAGTAGAACAGGCCATCTTGAATTGGTCATTTATCTGCCTTTAGGTAAAAAATGCACGCAACAAACGAGTGGCGATTGAGGACAGATACCGGAATACTGTCACACATATTGGGAATATTCATTTTAACTGAGGTGTATGCTTTTAAGATGTCAGCGTGTCTACCATATAACTTTAATAGTAGACTGAATATCAGTCTCACTCCCGCCTGAATCTACAACTGATATTAATACAAGGTATTAATGTAACCTCCTCTGATAACTATAATTGTCAATCGTACCTTCTGATGGGCAGTTTGTCCCACTGCATTCGTGGCTGCTACTTTGATTGTTAGTGACGACTGTGGACTAGAATGGCTCCGTCCGTGGCTGTCGACATACAGATACTTATACCCAGCCTTAGTTTGGTGAAGTGGTACGAAAGGTCTAGGTTTGATAGGAGCGCGAAACTCTGGAGGAAGGTCTCTATACAACAAACAAAGTTAAATTGATTTCCCTTAAATACATTTAAATCGGTCTATTTGCATTGACACTACACTACAATAACCTTGAAACCCAAGGAATATCTCCCTCTTGCATAGCTTTGTCCTTAGCTGATTTTGGTTTCCTTTTTTATATTTATTGGTAATTTGGTAATTTGTTCTCTATCAGCTTTTACACACATTTCGGTTCAGGATTTACAAAGGTTTTGACTTGATCTGCACTGAAGAGACATAAGTTGTCGAAATGCGCATATGCAGAAACCAAATTCACAGTAACCTCGGTATTTTGTTATTTAAGGTGGTATGGGGGTCTAAAATTTTGTCAGATAGAATTTTATGATATTTTCATGATTTACCCTTTATTATTAGAGCATACGAAAAATAAAATAAAAATAAGGGATCACCGGTCATATAAGAATGAAATATGAAATGTAAAAATCTGCTATTTTGGTTGAAATAATAGGGAAAATTAGCGAATTCTAACAAAATTTTAAATTATCTTAGTTACATCATATAGAATTTTTTAAAAATTGGTAAATTAATAGCTAATATACTGTCCTTCAATTTCCATGAAAATAAATTGGGGGTCACCGAACTTATTTTTGAATAAATCGCGAAAAACACATTTTTAAGGCAGGTTCTCTGCCTTCTAGCTGTCGGGTAAAGCCATCTTGAAAAAAGTCTGTTTCAACCAGACTCTTACATTAAGGAGACTACTTTGTATGAAAAGAATCGGAATGATCCAGACTATCGTTAAAAACGCGTACAGCTTACCAGTTATTCATACGAAGGCACAAAAAATAATCCATTCATGTGGCGATACAGTGTCCATTTCATGATCAACTACATCGTTTTATGTGTTTATTGTATTTATTTAATATCTTTTAAGAGATACTTTGCTTTTTTAATCTCAGAGCACTTAACAAACTGACATTCGAAATTCACGATTCGGTTCATTCATAAAAATTTCCTGTGGCGCGCAGTTTTCATGAATGGATACATAGTTACTTCTAGTTTCGCTGTTGTAACCAGAGTTGTTAACCCTCCCGGTATCACCGTGAGGCTACCGGTTTCGGCAGCCGGTCTCACGTCTACCGATATGCCTCTGAAAGCTCCCGATATTAAAATTTTCTCTCAAAAATATTTTTCCGTTACACCGGAAGTAAATATTGGCTGTTCCAATCACACCCTGCGAGGTTAACAAAGGCTGTTCCATTCACATCCCGCCTAACGAGATTACGCGAGAACACGAATCAGCTGTGTATTAACGACAAAATGGCGTCGCCTCCGCGAAAAGGGTAATTCCAAAATAAATGGATAAAAGAGATGGACTTTTTGAGCAAGAGTGATAAATATATACACGCAGTGTTTCTGTTGTGTGGCATAACCTTTGCCTTAGTGCACGGAGGATGAAATGACGTTGTTCGCCATACAGAAACAGAGGGACACAAACGTAGTGCTCGACTTCGGACTCAAAATGCTGAAATTCTGTTTACATTATTCACAGAAACTTCGGTGTTTTGTTATTTGTAGCTGAGCACAACCTACCATTCTCAGTAGCTTGCACTGATGAGACATAAGTTGTCGAAATGCCCATATGTAGATAGTAAATTTACAGTGCCTTCGTTATTGAGTTATTTAATCATATGCAAAAATAATGAAACTTAAGAACTAGATGACTTGTCAGATGAAGTGGCAAAATTGGAAATATCAACATTAATTAAGCCACCGAGTGTTACACTTGTACTCGGGCTTGTACTTTGGAATACTTACATGTACGTATACCAACAAAGAGGAGCAAGACGATGAAATGTAAATAAATAGAGTTTTAAATAAATTGCCAACAAGCCATATAAAAACTGAAAAGACAACCTAAACCGGGAAGGAAAATTTCGGATTTTAATTTTTGAAAAAATTAAATGTCAAGATTTCAGCAAAACAGTAATAATTACAGAACTTCTGGAATACCCAGGAACCTGCCTTAACAGCATTCCATGCTTTGATTCCTATTATTTCTATACAAATTATCTCCCCTTAATTGAACTGGAGTTAGCTGAAAGGTTCGAACTTCTGCATTGTTACGCAATAAAAGTGGCATATTTTTTCAAACTTAAGTATTACATGACATTGGAAATGGTTTCGACAACGTTCCTTAGTGGATTCCATTTTTTGTCACATGCGCAAGAATGATGCGCAGTTTTAAACTCCCGTACTACCTTAACATAACAATATTGCCATCTAGGTTCGCGTTGATAAAAAATTCTTCATTAATTTCGACTTCAAGACTTACAAACACGAGGTCTGACAAACAAGTGTGTCTGACTTTTATCTAGATATCCTCAAACTAAAGATAACCATTGTCTAAAGACCGACTCTTCTGTGATTGCTGACATAGATCTTAGCAGAAAATTGTTTAAAAAAGGATACAATTTTTACATAAAAAAGATAGACATGCACTTTATATTCGAGTTACACATTTGTAATTACTTTTCCAACCATTTCCGTTTTCTGTACATGTAATCGGAGAATTTAATTGTGATTGTGCTTGTTTTTGGACTATCTATTGTGGTTGTGCTTAATTTTGGACTATCTACATGTATATTGTGGTTGTTCTTGTTTTTGGATTATCTGTTGTGGTTGTGCTTGTTTTTTGGACTATCTATTGTGATTGTGCTTGTTTTTGGACTATCTATTGTGGTTGTGCGTATTTTTGGACTGTCTATTGTGGTTGTGCTTGTTTTTGGACTATCTATTGTGATTGTGCTTGTTTTTGGACTATCTGTTGTGGTTGTGCTTGATTTTGGACTATCTATTGTGGTTGTGCGTATTTTTGGACTGTCTATTGTGGTTGTGCTTGTTTTTGGACTATCTATCGTGATTGTACTTGTTTTTGGACTATCTATTGTGGTTGTGCTTAATTTTGGACTATCTACATGTATATTGTGGTTGTGCTTTTTTTTGGACTATCTATTGTGGTTGTACTTGATTTTGGACTATCTATTGTGGTTGTGCTTGTTTTTGGACTATCTGTTGTGGTTGTACTTGATTTTGGACTATCAATTGTGATTGTGCTTGTTTTTGGACTATCTATTGTGGTTGTACTTGATTTTGGACTATCAATTGTGGTTGTGCTTGTTTTTGGACTATCTATTGTGGTTGTACTTGATTTTGGACTATCTACATGTATATTGTGGTTGTACTTGTTTTTGGACTATCTGTTGTGGTTGTACTTGATTTTGGACTATCTATTGTGGTTGTGCTTGTTTTTGGACTATCTGTTGTGGTTGTGCTTGTTTTTGGACTATTTATAGTGGCTGTGCTTGTTTTTTGGTAAACAATACTATGTCTGTATGTTATGTAAAGTAAGTGAGAACAGAACCGTCAGTTATCTTAAGAATTTCAATGTGCTCTATAATATATACCGTGTATCTATCAGTTTGTATAATGTGGGAAATCAAGCAAATTGTACATTCTTGTGTAAGTAAAATTTGAGAATATACAATAGTATGATATTTATCATATGCATATTCATTCACCTGAGTGTAACAGAAAATAGCTCGAACAACATATTGTGATATTCCATGAAAAACCGAAAAAAAACAATGAAAAGTAAGCGGAAATAAACATAAAGTACTAGAATTGATGAAATATTCTGTCTTTTCTTGGGCCGGGAACAACTCTGGTTCACGTTTCTTTAGATTTTTATGTTACTCTCCTTTGCTTCTCGCAACATTACTAGCATGAAATAAATACGACTAGCATATGAACTAATGAGTCAAAAGTATAATTTTCTGTTTCATTTTCTGGGAAATTTTCAACCCATCATAAGGTCTTTTTGTGCTTTTGACCAGGTCGATAAGAAGCGAAATATTGATTTCTCTCTGTTAAGCCTTTGTTGTGATACCGTCCGAGAAAGGAGGCATCTAGTACAAAAATAGCTAAATCACTGAAAATCGAAAATCGGGATTCTATACTGGGACATGTATATTGCAGTTCAGTATTAATGCTTAGGATAGTTTTTTTTCAATCGCTTTTGTTAATATTGAAAGTAACAACTCGATACAAAAATTAAGCCCCTAGAACAAAAAATGTATCAATAGGTATATCTCAATGACCTACCTCAATTCTTCCTCTGTCAGCTCCGGTAGAATACCGAACACACCTGTAAAATTAAAAAAAAAATCATCGAAGTACTTAATAATGATAAAACATAAATAAAGTAATTTGCATTTGAAATTTTGAAAACACGTGCTTTAGTTATATAAGGGAGCAACCATTTGATTTTTATGGGGGCTGTGGTCAAATTTTCCATCCTGCCTTTTTATTTTTGGAAAATTGAAAGCCTGCATTTTTTTTGCGCGCGCTTACAAGCGCCTGACTTTTTCTTTTCAATATCCTTAAAATTATACAGCCAAATCTACCATCCTGCATTTTTTTTTCAGGACAAGTACTGTCCTGGTTATTTTTTTCTAGATTTTTGGCGTCCTGCCTTTTTATTTTAAATTTGACCATAGCCCCCCATAAAAATCAAATGGTCGTTCCCTAAGTTTACGATGAAAGTGTTTAGACAGACTAAGACAAAAGCTTGTGAATCATAAGCCCAAGTGACAAGTTAACACACTCTAAATTTGTACAAAGAATAAAACAGATAAAAAAGATAAAAAATAGATAATCTTACAAAGAAAACAAAAACAAATGTTTCAAATTTAATTGTTTATCTTTTCGTTTTTTTCTGTACAATAATTACATAACCGGTTTTGACTCAACCCTGGATTGAGTCACTGATAGTGTGACGGGTGTCGCTAGCGGAGCAGGGCATGCTTACCCTTCCGGAGCACCTGATGTCACTCCCGGTTTTCATGGGAGTTCACACTATGAGTGCCTTAGTTTTTAATGTCGTCTTTTTATTTCCGTGCTTGTAGCTGTCGTACATCCTTGTTTTGTCTTTGTTTTTCTCTGTTGTCGTTTTTGCAATGTCTTCGGATTTCGATTTTTGTAGTCTTCGCTTCCCTTGTTCCTTCGGTATTCTACTGCCATTGTTCCATTTAATCGATTATGCCATTTATGTATTGTTGACAGGTTTTGTCTGTAAGGTGCATCTTTAATTCACGTTCCAATTAATTTCACTAGGTTTTTAATGGAATTCGCTCCGGCCAGCAGACTGTATTTCATGAAATATTCTTTGACATTCAATAGTCTATTTAAAAAAGCAAAGATAAAAAAAACCCACACATTTAATACTCGAAAATAGAAGAATAAAAGAAATTGAGAGAGAAAAGAACGAATGAATGAATTAATTAGTTAATGAACTACATCGGCAAACGAATACCGAAGCAAGAACGAGGGTGGGAGAAAAATCATAAATCCAAAATCACGGGAAATCTTATCCAACACAAATTGAGACAGTATTACAAAGACAAAACAAATAAACAAAAATGAACAAGAACGCCACAAAACTAAAGCACTAGCAGTACTAACAAATTAGAAATAATGAACACATGTACTTACTGCACCTTGATTAAACTTTGTTTAGAGCGCCGATTTCAATAAATTGTTTTAATTCAAGTCGTTGATAACATGGTATTTCATAGCAGAACCAGGGACATACAGTGGTATAATATGGCTGTATCCAAACTTACCTTGGCTGAAAACTGCAAGTGTGATCACATATAAGATCATTGTTGTCGTCTGCCACTATTATCTCGTCTGCGCTTATAACTTGACTATCACAGTCCAGATAAGGTATATATGCAATGACCTAGTTTGTCATGATTATGCGATAAAGACTTTGGATTGCGTTGTTCCATTGCTGGATTTTTATCATGTATTTTTACAGACTTAGTCTGATGAGCATGTACTCCATATCCTTTTCATTGTTTATTTCTAATTGGTATAACATATACATATACTCTTGATCATAAAAATGGAATATTCGTATTTTCTTAGCCAAAGCGTGAAGTTGGAAGCATACAGCACGAAAATGTGTGGATGAAAGTGTAATATTTTGCTTTAATTATTGTTTTCTATCTGTGAACTACGAAAGTCTAAGATTCTACGAATCTGTCAGACCACTCCTCAAACCCGTTCTGAAACCCACTTTTTGGTGAAAATTGGTCATATATTGGGTGTACAAATATTTCCCAAATATGCAATTTTCGATGCCTATCGTGTAGAAGAAAAATTTAAGTGATAATTTCAGCGATTTTTAAGGATGGTTTGAATTTTTGAAAACAAACGGCCCTTAAGAATCTCAGTCATTCTCAACAAAAAAATTCCATATTTATGACCAACGGTAAAAAAAGCAAACAATGTTCTTTCTGACACTTAAAGCTGATTTTATTGTCAAATGTGTGTAATAGGATTGAACACGTGACAAGTCATACAACTTTGATGAAGTTCTCTCCAGAAGAGCACAGTCCTGATAGTGAACATGACGAATAAGATATGTAAGATTAGGTTTTCTCTGCGCACTTGCTGCTTCCTCGATACTATGGCAAAGGAAACATTTTCGGTCCAATTTCTATTGTTATCTCCAAAGAGAAGTGCCCTAGAGACTTTAAAATTAAACATGTCTAAAAGTTTAATGATGACTCCCTCTGTACATTATAATTTCAACATCTAAGCAAATAATGCATGTTTCCTTCTTTTTTGGACCCACATTTACATTTCCATACCTCTACGATATTAGAACCGTACGGAAGCCCGTTAGTATCATGTGAAGCTCTTTTTTTTATCTTGTTATATCAACTTAGCTAACTTGTTATATCAACTTACTAACTTGTTATATCAACTTAGCTAACTTGTTATATCAACTTAACTAACTTGATATAACAAGTTACTAACTTGTTATATCAACTGAGCTAACTTGTTATATCAACTTACTAACTTGTTATATCAACTTAACGTACTTGTTATATCAACTTAACTAACTTGTAATATCAACTTAGCTCACCTATATAAAAACCAGATCAGAATTTGATTTGTAAAGATATATATACATAATTTTTATTTGTCAATCCAAGGGCCCACAGGGGGCATGTATATTACAATGACTAAAACAGAGCACAAGCCATACATTTACAACGGTGATAATATAAATCAAACCACCTGCTTTTGATCTCTGGTAATCACTTAATCATTTATATTTAGTTTTCTTTCTTTGGGTAATCATTAATTCAATTAATTTCATGCAATTTTTATTTTATTCGGCAGTCTGTTTGTTTCCTTGTGGCATTAATTAATGCAATTAATTTCGGACGGAGGACGGACAGGAGTAAACCAGTATCAGCATTTTTTCAATAAAGCATGGATATAATAAGACCATAAGAGCTACAGTACCGCAGCTACCTTGCCACCGATAGTAAAGTGAGAATTTTTTTTTTTCATATTCTGAACACATACCAATCGGTCTAGGTAGAGCAATCGATCTAGGTAGAGCAATCGATCTAGGTACGCTCGATCGAGTTTTTAATTATTAGATGGGTCACACACTATCTAGGGTGGTAACTGTTATATTATATCGAATTTGCTTGTTTACCGGTTGACCTTCCTGTGCGACCCAGCGCCAGCCGGTTGACCCAGCGAAATCTCAAATGTCATGTGACACGATTTGAACAAATCAGATTATAGATATTTAAATGAGTATATAATATAAGATTATCATGGATAGCATCAAAGATTCCGTCTGCGAAGATAGCAGACCAACTTCATCACCCGAAATGCAGAAATTCTGCAATACTCCACTGAAAAGGAAGAAGGGGCAACTTTGCAAGGGCAAACCGGGGAAGGGTGGACTTTGCTGGAGACATACCCAGCGGCAAGACGACGCCGATCGGCCGATCGGAGGGAAATTTAGGGTTGCCGAGATCATGGGGGAATTTAGGGAAATCGCTAAGGAGGAAGGGTGAAGGGATATAGCAGGAAGAATAAGCACGATTTGGTGCGGCTCATTGAGTCGGCAACCGTCCGAAAATTCAAGCGCCGGAAAGTATTCACTAGGACGCAGCTCAAGGCGATCGCGAGGCGGAGGGGGGTCACCAATATATCCCGGCTGAAGAAAGATCAGCTGGCCGAGAAGGTGAAGCAGAGCAATGAAGAAGCCGCAGACCATGTCGAGGTTGTGGATAAGCGGGAGGCCATGGGTGGGGTATTTGGCACGGTGAGCATCAAGCGCAAGACGCAGCAGGACGTGGAGACTTTCTTCTGTTGACTCCAACTTTTGAAATGTTTGATTTCCATGCGTCTGATGCATTTATTTACCAAATAGCAGTATTTATTGCACTATTGTTGTCAACTACACCGGTATACCCATATTCAAACTGATAATGTGTAAATGAATCTTTTTATCATCATCACCGTTGTTAAATGTATGATTTGTGCTCTGTTTTAGTCATTGTAATATACATGCCCCCTGCATCATGTTATATTGATCCTGACAAACAAAAATAATTATGTATATATATCTGTACAAATCAAATTCTGATCTGCTTTTATATAGGTGAGCTAAGTTGATATAACAAGTTAATTAAGTTGATATAACAAGTAAGTTAAGTTGATATAACAAGTTAGTAACTTGTTATATCAAGTTAGTTAAGCTAATATAACAAGTCAGTAACTTGATATAACAAGTTAGTAAGTTGATATAACAAGTTAGCTAAGTTGATATAACAAGTTAGTAAGTTGATATAACAAGTTAGCTAAGTTGATATAACAAGTTAGCTAAGTTGATATAACAAGATAAAAAAGAGCTTCACATGATACTAACGGGCTTCCGTAGAACCGTGCGTTGTGGGTCATTAGTCTGAAGTTATGAATGCGTCTAACCGAAGAGAATTTCCTCCGTAAATGGTGGTTTACAGTGGGAGATGACCCTATGCATGCCACCTCATGACCAACCAGCCATACGTGTTTTCTGTTTCTATATACACGTGCCATCTTTTGATTTTATTAATAAGAGATATAAATGCTTAGTGGTTATCTTTTTTTTTATCCATTTTGTCTAGCGACGGAAAATGTGTATCTTATCCCTCTTGTTTGGCGAAGGGGTGTTTTTCCATTATATCAAGTTTGTTGAAGATCATGCATCTATGCCCAAAAGGGCATTAATGACACCTTGGTCTTGTTTGACATCCAGCCATCCATTCTGCTGAAACTGATACCACAGTCCGTCGCAACTCTTCAGCAAGAGATATTAATCATTGCTTAATATTGAAGGCATCGTAGCCTCTCCAAATTGACCAGAAGTAATAATATATGTTTCATTGTGCTATTTTATCGTTTATTGGTAAGTGATTAATAATGACATATATAATTTTAAGTTTTGTATGTACGGATTTGTGTCTGAGGTGCCCAGAACCATCAATCCGAAACTAATAGTCAAAGGACAATGGCAACGTCGAAAACAAATAGAGACATAACATGTGTACGGCACAGAAAAGAAACATAACATACACACATATACAAAGATGAACAACACGGACCCAATAAAAACCATGGATTGGATCAGGAGCACCGGTGGAGTAAGCATCTCCTGCTTCTTATAAGACACCCGCCGTGTTGAACATGATTGTCAAATCCGGTAGTAAGGTCAAACAATGAATAAACAAATGGTAAATTACATTCGCTTAGTAAAGTGTCGTTTGAAAGTGAAGCACGTTTATTTTCTTCGATGAGAACATTCCTTACCACCATATTTGCCTCAGTCGGGGGAGGGGGTGGGGTAGGCCCTTTCCCTACACTCATCACATTAAAATTTTGTCTCTTGTGCATTAACTCCACATTTCTTAATTTGAAAAATAGAAGTTAAATAACGAAACCAAATCTATAAAGTATCTCAACAGACTGAGGAAAAAACGAGAAATACACGGCTCTCTTAGAGCCCGGAGCCTTTGTATGTGGAGCCCAGTGACTGGAGCCCGGAGTTCAGTGAGTGGACCCCGGATCCCTGTTATTTGAGCCTCGAGTCCTATTGTTGGGGCCCAAAGCCCTTTTGTTGGAGTCCGGATCATTCATGTTGGATCCTCGAGCCAAGCATTCAATAGAAAGGTCGGAACCCGGAGCCCAGAACTCGTGTAAATTCAAAATACACAGACAGATTAAAATTAGAGTCACCAAGGTAACCAAGGCTTAGAGACAACAAAGCCATTATCAAGACAAAGCAGAAGAGAAGCCAAGACAGCCAGTAACCAGTAAATACCAAGGCAACCAGTTTGAAAAGAACGACGGATATGTCAGAAACAACAGAGTAGAACAAAATGTAAAACGCAATGTCGGGTTTATTAAGGGGTTATTCAGCCGACGGTAATAAGGGATTCTAAATCAAGAGACCGTAAGAATGTCAGGATTCCATCAGTCCATTTACTAAGGACGTGGACGCAAATATTATGAATTAATAATTCATACATGTAAGTTAGGTATTTATACTTTATTGAATTCAAACTCAAACGCATTTACAATATCTAAAATAAAAGAAATACAAACAATATATTACATACATAAAGTGATAACTACAATTAAAAAAAAATTGTATACTATATTGCTATTTTTTAAAACCCTTAGCTTAAATACGAAAAATAACATATATGGTTATTATCTGTTACATTTGATATAAATAAAAGTTGTAAAAAGTATCATGAAGTATCATGAATATAACAATGACATACTTTAGATATTTTGACAGGTCAGATCTTAATTCTATTTGAATCAGTTAGAGTTTAAAATTATCCTGCAGGACCAGCTACTGAATATGCAAAAGTACAAATAATTTACTTGGCAGTACCAGCTGCTTAACGAAAGTGAACATATTTAACTTTGCAGGACCAGCTGCTTCGACATTAGAAATAGTTTACTTGGAAAGACTTACTACTTAAAATTATTTACTTGGCAGAACCAGCTGCTTCAGCATTAGAAATAATTTACTTTAAAAGACTAACTACTTAATATGTGGCAGTGGAAATTATTTACTTGGCAGTACCAGCTGCTTAATGTGCGAAGTACAAACAATTAACTTGGCAATACCAACTGCCTAATATTTTACGGTGGGATAAATTTTGGTGGTACCAGCTGCCTAATATGCGACAGAAGAAATAATTAACTATGCAGTACCAGCTGCTTAGTATGCAAAGTAGAAATAAATTACTTTGGAGGACTAGCTAATCAATATAAGACAGTAGAAATTATTAACTTGGCATTACCAGCTGCATAATCTTCGAAGTGGAAATAATTTACTTTAGAGGACCAGCTACTTAATATGAGCCAAAAGAAATGATCAACTTGGCAGTACCGGCTGCTTAATGTGTGACAATGAAAAGAGTTTACTTGGCAGTACCAGCTGCTTAATGTGTTACAGTGAAAATAGTTTACTTCGCAGTATCAGCTGCTTAATGTGTTACAGTGAAAATAGTTTACTTGGCAGTACCAGCTGCTTAATGTGTTACAGTGAAAATAGTTTACTTCGCAGTACCAGCTGCTTAATGTGTTACAGTGAAAATAGTTTACTTGGCAGTACCAGCTGCTTAATGTGTTACAGTGAAAATAGTTTACTTGGCAGTACCAGCTGCTTAATGTGTTACAGTGAAAATAGTTTACTTCGCAGTACCAGCTGCTTAATGTGTGACAGTGAAAATAGTTTACTTGGTAGTACCAGCTGCTTAATGTGTTACAGTGAAAAGAGTTTACTTGGTAGTACCAGCTGCTTAATGTGTGACAGAAGAAGTAATTCACCTTGCAGTAGTAGCAGCTTAAAGTGTGACAGTTGGAATGGTTGAAAGAATATAAAAAAAAAAACAGCAACAAAAAAAACAAAAAAAAAGAATAAATTTAAATCCAAATCTTTGAATAGTAGAAATAAATTGATGATTTGACTGTATACTTTAAAAATTAAAAATTATCAAAGGGAATGAAAGACAAACATAGCAATACAGCTTACAACATAACTTACACAGACACAGATACACTCTAAATATAGATTCTATAGATGTTATAATATATACAATATGTTCTTTTGGATAAACATAATCACAATCAAAATATCATAGATATGTACAAATACTATAAAAAAAAATATACGCTTAAAATATCAAGATTTAGATATCACGTATTTTTTTACCATCATGAGTAAAAATTTATTCTGTAAAATTCAAAATATCACAGATGTGATTGTAAAAATACGTTGTACCTTAAAATATTCCAGATATGCTTAAGAAATCTCTTGAATAGAAATTATAAAAAAAACTTTTATGACTTAAAATATCATAGATACGCTTGTAAAAGTAAATTTGTCAAAACAAGTTAAAAATATCACAAATACCATATTAAAAAGTATTTTGAAAATTTTTTATTGTAAAGTTTAAATTATCACAAATGCTATTGTAAAAATATATTTTATAAGATTAGAATATCACAGATATGCTTGTAAAAATATAATTTGTAAAATAGAAAATATCACAGATTCCCTTTGTATAAATATATTTTGTAAAATTTAAAATATCACAGAAACGCTTGTAAAAATATATATTGTAAAATATAAAATATCACAAATACGCTTGTAAAAAATAATTTGTAAAATTAAAAATATCACAGAAATGCTTGTAAAAATATATTTTGTAAAATTTTAAATATCACAGATATGCTTGTAAAAATATATTGTAAAATTAAAAAATATATCACAGGAACGCTTGTAAAAATATATTGTTTAAAATAAAATATCACAGATACGCTTATTAAAATATATTTTGTAAAATTAAAAAATATCACAGAAATGCTTGTATAAATAAATTTTGTAAAATTTATAAAATATCACAGATACGCTTGTAACAATATATTTAAAAGGACGGATTCGTATACTTTTTAACGATAACATAAAAATGAATAACAACTTTGGCAGATGTAAAGGAATTTTAACTATAACATAAAATTAAATAAGTTATGGACGGATGAAAAATTTTAGTTAAATAACAGGAAAATAACATTTGAAACGATAACATAAAACTGAATAACAAAAAATAAACGTAACAATAACAAAATTATGAACAAAAATTGTTTTTGATCAAATCAAGTAAATACCCACATTCACTTATTCACTTCCGGTATACGGTATTTCAGACAGCTGTTCGTAACAATTCTATCGGCTCCATCTTTGTAGGATATATTGTCTTCTATGTTCTTGTACTTCCATTTTTTAAGCTTTCAACTACTAGTATGGCCATTTTCGGACATTTGAGGAAAACCACTCCTGAAATTAATCACCGTGTGATGTCGCCCCACGTTGGTCATCTGGCGCGTCTCCTGTCCGGAAACGGAAATACATTCTGTATATGTTTCGATGATCCATCATGTGTCAGAAGACGACACGACAGCTTCAAATTTTCATATCCATATAGTACTATCTGTAAATCAAAACATGACATCATTAAATTTTTCTCAAACATTTTAAATCATTTTGCAAAATGAAATAAAACAAAGGTTCAATGAGTTAATCTGAAAATCTGAAACATACACAATGCTGAAATTTTCTCCAAAAAAATTGCACAACAACAAACTATGACTAATTAAACAAAATGTATCTGTCTTTTTATTTTCCTATCGTAATTCCTCAATAAGGAGCGCTTTTCGCCACGAACAAACCATAAATTACGCGGTAAAGTGTGTGCCGGTTTATAATTTGTATCTTACTTGCAATGTATTTTGTGTTGGATTAAACACCAATAGCGATGGATCCGGCTCAGAAGATTCATATTGTACAACCGGGCTCGTGTTTTTTGTAAGGGTTTATATAGTGTCAGACGGGTTTTCATGTATCGGACATACTCATGTATCGGGCATACCGATTGCTTAAACTAAGACAAGTAACATCGAACTTGTGCATGTCCCTATGTTAAAGCTATGCATATAAATAACTAAATACCGAAAAGAGCACACTAGGCCACAATTTAACATGTAGCGTGTTCCCCTAGGATGTTTGAGATCCTGGTCCGACTACCAAAGACTTTAAAAACTGCTATCTTGTCTCCTCATAAACGAATTATCCGAACAGAACCAGAAATTTGTATGACATGTAATTTACACGCTTATATATCAAAAAACGACTCGGAACATATGATTCTCGTACAAAACTGTTGTCATCTCATTTTTTAAGTAATATAATTTTTCTTGTCATGTTATGCAGATGAGGAATGAAAAAAACTGTCATTTCAGTGCCGTATGGGCTTCCGTAAGTTTAAACACGAGTTTAAAGTGGTCTTACAAAAAATAACAGTTTTAATTTTGTTATTTAACTTTTCTTACCTTTTCTGTAAAATTGTAATTTCCTCATACAACATTCTTGAGATATCTCTGTGGTATACTCTTACTTCCGTTTCGGCCATTATCACCTACAATGACAATAATAAAACTTATGAGTATATACAGAAACAAACAATAGCTAGCCATCTTAGAGGAATAAAAACAGAAACAAATAAAACAGCAGAGCGAGTTAACATTTTACCATTATATTCTGTGAATATGAGTTCGATACGATGTGACATCGACTCGAGAAAAGCGTGTGGTGAAGGTGCAGGTCGATATGCTTTCCAAGGTCAATATAACATCGTATCGACCTAATTTACGGAATACAATTGATATATTATTAATGTACAGTCTTTTCTATCCTTTATTTGAATAATTAAATGTAACTGAAGATATAATTTATACGTCAAAATATTCATACATGTCAGTAAACGTTCAATTCTATGATTGGTCCGTAGAAAAAAACCCATTAAAGTGAATGAATTAAGATTTATTGCCCTTTTTACAAACAATCCGTATAGTAACGTTTTATACTGTTACGTTTAGCGAATTAAGGGAAACTGGGAATGCGTCAAAGAGACAACGACCAAAAGGGGAGTTACAACAACTCAAAGCCACCATAATTAAGATCTTCATTCACGGCAGGTCGGAGTCGGCCCCTAAATAAAGAGTAATCAAGTTCAGTGAAATAAACACCATCCTAGACTCTTATAGATATAAAGTAAACTAACTAGAAAACAGACAAGACACACAAAGGCTTTATAAATTTCCTGACTTAGGACAGGCGCAAACCTGCTGCGGCGGGGTTATTGTTAAACTAGTTTTATTGGGCCCAAACCTTCTTAATAATAACTTTATTTATTTATTCATAAATGCACATGAATACCCCTGAGGGCGGATGGCATAATCAAATTTCAAATACAAAATATATAATTCTAAACACATTATACAAAGAGAAGAAAAAATATAATAAGCCTATGCAGTCTTGGAGTCCACTTTCCTCAGTATTTATGACTTTTTTTTTATAAATGGGGCAACATACTGCATGCATTGAAAAGACGAAATTAAGTTTTTATAAGTTGAACATTGTTGTTAAGTTTGTAAAATTCTGGGAAATTTTACTAATATTTTTTTATTAATTCTTTGCGTTCACTTTCATATTTCGGACATGTGAAAAAATATTGAGTTGCATTTTCAATTTCATTTAGATTACAGTATTTACAAATCCTATTTTCTCTTCTGATTTTTTTTTATACCTACCTCTTTCAATTTCTAAAAAATGATCACTTATTCAAATTTTGCATAAATTTTAATGCTGCAATGAAAGGATATGGATTTGTATACAAAAAAGTCATGTACTCATGTGTCATTTAATTGCAGTCGAGTTTTGTCAAAGATTTAAAGACTTTAATTCATTCTTAACAAGATAATAATTACATGATATGCCAATATCTGCACAAATAAATTGAAATTAACCTCAGAAAATATAAAGGACTTTTAATTAAAAGAATATATGATCGCCACAAGGACACGAGAGTAAATGCACGCCACAATTATTGTTTAATTAAAAAAAACATCAAAGAAATATCTAAAATATAAAATCGGTTAAAATTAAATCTTCATATATTAGTTGGGCATAACACTGAAGAAAATACATGCTTCACGTGCAAAAGTCCTTGTTGACAGGTAATCCTTAAAATTTCAGGATTTTCGGCATCTATAAATGCAAATATTATTTTTTTTAACCTTTATACACTTACAAATTATAGAAAATTTCAAATCGAATTAAAATCGAACTCACCTCTGTGTATTGGATAACTAAGTATGGGACTAGTACTGCGTATGCACAGCCAACAAAGTTTGGTACCATATACTGTATTCAGAACCATCCTAACCGTACTCCTCACTCTCAATCGGGTTTCTGTGTGGAGGGACCAACCCATTCCATGTTATATACCAACTAGTACAAACATGTACTAACAGTACACATAATTAATCTATTGTAAATTAATGGGTCTGTAATTAATTCCCCGTAAAACCTTGTCATCTGATTTTAAGAGGATAAAAAATCAATTTTGACACCCAACTGTTTTGACTTTTGACACAATACGACGCTAATGTCATACCCGCTGTGTGTATCATGTCCGAACTAGCATCAAAGTGAACATTTATAATAATTTAGAGATATAATCTACCCAACAATACACTAATACACCCGTAAATAGCCCTAATTGTAATGTTATGAGTATTAATTTATATAACTTTTTTTCTTACGATTTTTCAGGCAATTTAAGTGTTAAGATTACATCAATGTTTTCATAACTTTTTATGTAATTTGTTTCAATAAAATTAGAAAATCACAATGAAAAACTTTAAAGATAAAATAAATTTAATCAAATAGAAAAAAATTCTTTGCTTTAAGAATGAAATTGATTTTTATTTTTAAAACCAATAAACAACGGTACATAGAGGAACATATCAATATAAATGGAATGATAAAGACATAGGAAATCGTGAGCTTTAAAAAAGATTTATAGTTTAATACTTGTAATGAAAATTCGTTTAAATGTTGAAAAATAAATTATTAAGAAATTTCCAGTATTTATTTTTAATTACTCCATACTGATTCTATTTCGCAAGAAGCAATTTGAATTTCATTTCCAAACATTTTGTCACACAAGCCAAGCTCGGGAAAAGTGACATTTTTCAAAACTGTTATAATGATGACACAAAAATATAGAAAGATGTCACTCCTATGTCACGTTGATGGACACCAAGCTTACATGATACGTTTAGAATAGCATCAAATTCAGGGGTAAATTTGAAATAATCCGACGTATTCGGCAAATCAAAATATTGAATCATTTTGATAAAATACTAAAAAATTCACCTTAAAAGAAAAAAATGTGGTTTATACCACTAAAGTTAAAGCATAAGCACTTAAAATCTGTGCATTTTTTTAAAAATAATATATTCCCATCCATGGCAATTGGAAAATTTGGGGAGGGCGAATTTAGATTTGGTTTATCACATTATGGGTCTGCGGTTGAAACATCCTTTTCTGGAAGGAAAAAAAGATGAAACACCATGCAGAATTTAGGCAAAACAGTCGTTGTCCTCTTTTGTGAACTTTGCTTCCTCTTCATTTTCGGACGCTGGATCAACCTGCATGTGCCCGATAGGTTAGAGATTTGGGCTGTTCCAAAAAAAGAAATTTCAACAAATACTGTCATTTTGAGATATGAAGTAAGAGATAGAAGAAAGTCTATAAAAAATTCGACCCTCCCTTTCTATCTACCCTCTACAATCCCTGCCGCCCCCTCAAATGAAAACAAAGAGTAATAGCCAAGCTTTGCATGAAGGAATGAGTAACCAACTTCATAAATGTCTAAACTTAGCTGATATTGTAGTCTTTTACTTATTTTCCGCATATTCAGTTTTTTCTTTCGTCAAAATAAATAGTTTTTAATCATTTTAATACAAAATCTGCAGAATATGGAGAATTTTGTCTTTTTTCGGACAAATAACTTTGTTCCCCTATAAGTGATACATTTTTTCCATTCAGTAGAAATATATAAATTGAAACAATTATTTATTTCATGCCTTTTTAAAACGTTATTAATTATTAAACAATTGTATGGACATGAACGTCCAGAAATGTTGTGCCAGTTCGTCCGGTTACACGGAAAATTGTACACTTCAAAAGTCTAGCTCTAAACTGCGAAATGCACTACAGTTCTGTGGAAGACTTCAGGGAGAAACAATTATGAATGAAAGAATCTTTATATCCTATAGCAAAATGACATAGTAATATACAATTGTGACAAATATGACGGAGAACAATCAAAAGTGTAAATAGTTACAAATAAAAATGCAGAATTATTTTCATCCAACAATGTGTGACCTCAGCTTCCGTGCCGAGTTAAGAAAATTACAAAATTTCTTTGTTAATCCATTTGAATTACAAAAATTTCTTTGTTAATCTAATTGAATTAAATGATATGGGACGTTTTAATTTACGGATATTGGGCCACTGACAATGATATTTTGGCAAAAAAAAAAACAAAAAAAAAAAAAACCGATCCCTCAATATTCTATATTCAGGGCAAGACAAAACAAAATTATATTCAATTTCAACAGTGTTCAAACACAAAAGTTGCATCATGCGTATGTCTCTTTGTATATTATCATAACGGCCAGTTTCCATATTAGGCAGAATGTTATCATTGAAATCATACTCTAAATATTGTTCAATACAGAAGTCCAACTTATATGAGCTATACAGATACAGTTTCTCAGAAGCAGATACACTTGATAATATTTATCGTTGATTTGATACGACATTTAATAAAATCAAAAGATCTTGGTTTACCCATATGTAACCTAATCCTAGACTAAACAACACATTTTTAACATTTGAAGCCCAATTAGGTTTACCATTTGATGCATCAACACATAATAATTTGTAAACTTGCCTGTTAATTAATTATACCATAGATGATTATACGTAACCAATATTTTACAATTCTATACTTTCTTAAAATATACATATATATATATATAGGTATTATAGGTGACCAAGTTCACCATCTAAAATACTAAAAAGTGTAGATTTACCAAACAGCTCATGTAATGAAATAGTTACCAAATGATGCAAAGGCGGATCAAAGGCTTTTAAACAGGAACGGCTGTTTGTAATATGAAAGAAAAAAAATATATAGAATTAATACAGACAAGTTGTAATAATATTACACTTTGAACGGCTGTTTGTAATATGAACGAAAAAAATATATAGAATTAATACAGACAAGTTGTAATAATATTACACTTTGTAGATCCATATCAGTTTATTTTATTCTGTAAGGTTTTGCTCAAAGAAAAAAAAGGTCAGCTTGAGCATTTCTTTTTTACTCTATTTTTTTATAGCGGCTTCAAAGGGCTTGTCCTTTGAATAGCTTTAATGCCCCCGCTCGAACGGACCAGACTCGACATTTCGTATAAAAAATATACATTCATAAATTCGCCCAAATCTCTATAGGCCTGTATACATATAGATTTTCCAGACCTTCAAAATAAATGTACCTAGCCAAGAACTTGATATTTTGGTCTAAATACTCCTGACTTATGAAACCTAAGTACACTTTTAATGAGCATATTCGGATCCACATCGTTGATAAACAGCATGAAAATTGAACAATAACAGTCCAGATAATTGGACAATTAAAGTCTAATGATGTTTTAATTTTGTTCTAATACAATATTTATAATGAAATACCCTACTGATCAAACGACGGCAATAAGAGCTGAGGTTACGTTAAGGCCCATTTACACGGTGATTATTTTATTTGGAAATCTATTAACCGAAATATGTGTAAAAGCTGACAGAGAACAAATTACCAATATGATCTAAAAAGGATAGCCAAAATCAGCTAAGGTCAGAGCTATGCTGAGTTTAGCAGTGAAATTTTCACTGAAAACGATAAAAATTGACTTCACAAATTTTTTTGTGGTAAAAAATCTTATACGCCAACACTTTTGGCCACTCACTGTACATATCCTTTTTTTGTCGTCGAATTTTCTTCCTTTGACTTGAAAATATCCCAAAAAATACAAAGAAAAAGAGCACAGCTTGGAACAATCGACAGTACTTTTCAGCATTCAAAAAGTTAACAGTATTTACTGTGATATTAAAAAATAGGGCTAAACTAGCAATCTAACAGTATGTTGGTGTGAAGTCACCAACATACTGTCATTGTGGATTTCCTATATTTGGGTTCTAGTGCTTCTGATGAAGAATTAATTTCCGAAATGGCCATACAGCTCATTAAAATTAATTGCGGTTGGAGTAAACATATGTGTTATGGTCTCATGTTCATTTACTCCATATCCTTTCAAAAAATATTGTGTATTTAAAATATATTTCGGTTTATGGATTTCAAAATGTTTTGATTCAGAACTTTATTAGAAAACACATGAGGTCAAATATGCATAACATAATTACAAACAACAACAGAATGTGCATGCATAAGTAAATAATAAACATAGAAAACTTATCAGCATATAGTCACAATACTTATAATTATAAAAGTTTTGAAACCCTTTTAACAAATATAGATAATCTCTTTAGTACATGTACTTCACAATTACAGAGTGAAAGTAAACCTTCTGTTGTTGGGTATTTCGAAAGCATCAGGTCCTGATAATATAAGTCCAAGACTTGAAATTTGCAGCCCGTGAGTTGAGTTACCCCTTGGTTTTATTGTTGAATAAATCATTACAGCTTAGTACTTTTCCATACGATTGGAAAATATCAAATGTTTCCCCTATTTTTAAAAGCGGAGCAACTGAACTACTAAATAATTATAGACCCATCTCTTTGTTACCAATCATTAGTACGGTGTTTGAAAAGTGTATTTTCAAACATTGTTTTAATTTTTTAAATCGTAATAAAATAATTACGTCCTTACAATCGGGCTTTATGCTCTGTATGCTCTTTATTTTTCTTAGATATGGTGTACTTGTACATGAGATAATATCTCATGTGTACACTTTGTTCAATTACTATTATCTAAATTTATGTAAATTCTAAAACCGAAGGATTAACTCCCTCCATCATAGTTTTGTCCTAAGCTGTATTTGATATTACTGATTATTCGGATTTCGTTTGGTTTTATGCATTTTATATATTTTTTGAAATTATGGATTTCCTTTGTTTGGGTTCTAGTGCTGCTGATGAGGAATAAATTTCCGAAATGGCCATACAGCTCATTGAAATTAATGCAATTGGAGTTAACATATGTGTTATGGTCTCATGTTCATTTACTCCATATCCTTTCGTAAAATATTTATGACGGGTGACAGTACGATTAATCAACTTTTGAGCATAACAAACGATATTGGCAAAGCCCTCGACTCTGGTAAAGAAATCAGACTGGTATTTTGTGATATTAGTAAGGCCTTCGACCGGGTTTGGCATGAGGGACTTCTTTATAAACTCAAGAAAATAGGAATCATTGGTGATTTTTTGAGATGGTTTCGAAGTTACTTGTCTGATAGGAGACAAAGAGTGGTAATTGGGGGTCAAACGTCCGATATTATTGACATAAAAGCAGGGGTCCCCCAAGGTTCCATACTGGGACCCATTTTATTTATAACATATATTAACGATATAGTATGTGACATTTCAGCAAATATAAGGTTATTTGCTGATGACACATCTTTATATATTGTTGTTGAGGACGAGTATGCTACAGCCGAAGTTTTAAATACCGACGTTGAAAGAATACATATGATAATGTGTTGGTATGGTGAGCTGCAAAGGTAGAATATACGATTCCGAATGCCAACAGTGATGAAAATCATCTTTTAAACCTGTTAACATCGGAAAATCCAGCAAGGTCTTCGGCTGGATTTGAACCCCTGCTTGTTGTCATCTATGGCAACAGCGCCTGCACTATGTCTAGCGCCCTAGACCACTCGACCACCTAGGCTATATAAAAAATATAGCTTTCGGTAACCGGGGCGCTGGACATAGTGCAGGCGGTGTTGCCATAGCTGACAACAAGCAGGGGTTCAAGTCCAGCCGAAGACCTTGCTGGATTTTTCGATGTTAACAGGTTTAAAAAGATGATTTTCATCACTGTTGGCATTCGGAATCGTATATTCTACCTTTGCAGCTCCCATACCAACACATTATCATTCATATCATATAGAGCTGTGTGCAACACTAATATCTATATACCTAATGTAACTTACCTGTTGCAACCTTATCCTTCTTCTATCTATTTCCTACCCACCCAATGTTCATCGTGTACTATGTTACAACCCTAGATTTCCTACGAGGAGGAATGACCCGGTTACCGAAAGCTATATTTTTTATATAGCCTAGGTGGCCGAGTGGTCTAGGGCGCTGGACATAGTGCGGGCGGTGTTGCCATACTACGTCGGCATACTCTAGGATTGGTCGAACATAAGAAAAATACATGGTTTCAAGAGTTTTTCTGTCGGCTTTGAACTTGAGTTTCCTCAACATATTGAGACGAGAAGAAGCTTTTGACATGATGCTAATGATATGTAGATTCCAGCTACCGTTAGTAGAAAATGTTAGTCCAAGGTGTTTATGGGAGTCGACATTTTTTATAATATTACCATCCATTGTCAAGGGAGGATGAAAATCGGGATCTTTTTTATGTGATATAATCATAGATTCGGTTTTCTTTGGATTAAAATTGACAAGCCATCTTTCAGCCCATCTATGTATGCGAGACATATCAGAATTAAATGAAATCGAAGCAATAAGCGGGTTTTCTACAATAACAAAAATGCTTGTATCATCAGCAAATAGTTTTATGTTGCAGTTTACTTCATCAACAATATCGTTATAAAGACGAGAAAAAGAAGGGGACCAAGGATTGAACCTTGTGGTACGCCTGCTTTAATGTCAAACCATGTAGATTCTTTACCATTAATAACCACCCTCTGTTTACGATCAGATAGACAATTTTTAACCCAGTCCAAAGGTTCCCCTGTAATTCCCATTTTTTTTTAATTTATATAGAAGACCCTTGTGCCATACCCGATCAAATGCTTTGCTGATGTCGAAGAAAACAATCCTTATATCTTTCCCATCATCCCGGGCTTTATTAAAAACGTTGGAAAGATATAATAATTGGTTTATAGTTGAATCTTTAAGTCTAAACCCTGATTGGTGATCCGAAAGCAAAGAACGTAAAAAGTTCATAATATGTTTGTATACACATCTCCCGATAATTTTTCTTATTACGCTTAAAAGTGAGATAGGTCTGTAATTACCAACAATACTTCTATCATCTTTTTTGAAGACAGGTATAACATTTGCTTGCTTCCAAGCTAACGGGTAATACGTTTGTGTTAAACTAAGGTTAAATATAAAACATAGAGGTTTAGCTAAAATACCTGAAGCCTCTTTTAGTAGTCTTGGACTTATACAATCGGGACCGCTAGATTTGTTAACGTTAATGATCTGCAAAAAATCTCGAACTTCATGTTCTTGAAGTACTATCTTGTCAAGGAAGTTTACAGGAATTGAATCGTTTTCGGGAACTGATTTATTTGCATCAGCTAATTTAGATTGTGATGCAAAGAAATTGTTGAAGGCTTCGGCTTTTTCACAGTCATCAAATACAATATTGTTTTTATAAGCAAAGGGGGGATATCAGAGTCCTTGGACTTAAACCCAACCACTTTAGACGCTGTCATCCACCAATTTCTTATATTCATAGTTTTAGACCGAAGCTTCTCCAAAAGACCGTCAATATATAGTTGTTTTTGTTTTCTAACTAAATTGATAGTTTTATTTCTAATTTTCCTAAATTAAGACCAATGGTCAGGAGAATCTGACTTCTTTGCTCGTTTGTGAAATCTGTCACGCTTACGAATATAACGACGAATTTCGTTATTTAGCCACGGTGGATCAGACTTTCGCACAGTAATCATTTTGTTTGGAATCGTATCAGACGCAGATTTTAGAATTAATTCAGTTAGTGAAGTAACCAATAAAACTACATCGTTATTTGCGTTTGTTATAAAATTTTGCCAGTCAACATTTGACAAAATATTTCTATAAGAATCAAAGTCACCCCTATCGTATAACCAAATACGGCGTTTAAAGCAAGTAGTAGTCGGCTTTGCAACTTTTATAATACCTAAAGTTGGACAGTGAAACCTAGTGTTTGCATAAAAAATGGACTGGCCTACGTGAACCAGATCAATCACATTTCTGTTGTTTGCAAATACTAGATCCAAACATGAACTAGATGATTCTGTAAAATAAGTAGGTTCTTCAATATACTGTACCATATCCATTCTGTCTATAATAGTTTTCATACGAGTTATAGAATCAACAAGATAGTTTTCATTAAAGTCACCAAGCACGACTATATTCTCAATTCCAGTGTCAATGGCCTGATCCAGGGAGTGTTCGATAAGATTATAAACATTAGTATTATAATCGGGAGGTCTATAGATTCTGACTTTTGTTGTCACTTTCATACGCCAATTAAGACCTGTTCACGCTTGTTACGAATTTCAACCCAAATACTTTCAAGACCTAACAAACTCAAATCATTTCTGACGACGCAATGTAAATTATTTTTTACATAGATTGCTACACCTCCACCTCTTCTACCAATGCGATCGTTCCTAAACGGAGGATGAAAACCATCTAATAGTATATCATCGTTACTTATATTTGAACTGAGCCAAGTTTCACTAAAACAAAGTACGTCAATACATTTAAGCTCCATGCTAATAATGTCAAGTTTGGGAACCAGACTTTGTACATTCAAGTGAACGAAAGAGGTATAATTGACTAAACAAGATTTAAAGCCGTCCAAAATCTCGTGGGACAAAGAAGATATTGATGATAGGTCGCTTGTAGAAGATGGACCGAGATTTAGTTCAACATCGCCCGATAAGATTATAAAATCTATTAAGTACAATAGACAAAGCAATAATATATAAAACAATAATGATATTCTACAAAATGAATCTTGATCAGTAATTGGTTTACTACATTCACTGAAAGTATCAACAATTGTATCAATATGAAATATAAAGCAATAATATAACATAATAGGTACACACTTGCTCCCAATTAAAAGATACAAATTAATGAACAACAATTGGTGAATATCTAGTAATTTGTTACTCTTAACCCGTGTAGCTCTAAAATAGGAAAGTCCAATTCTTGCACGGTGTACAAAACATGTAACAGTCATTATGAGATTTTTGTGTTCCATGCAAAGTGATACGTCAGAATTGGACTCTTCAGGTTAGCAAAATACACACAAAAATGAGCATGGTCACCAAAGCAAATACAATAATTGAAACTAAATATGTAGAAAGAGTAATCACATTATATGTTTACACAGGAAAACAAACATAACGTATGTACAGACATGTATTTATCGTGAAGGGAGGTTTGGTACCAGAAACAACTACATCGGCAAAGTATTTACCTAAAAGGAATAACTGAATTCTGAATTTATCCACAAATGAATTTATGTATTGCAAAGTAGGAATGACAAAGAGTAAAAGACTACCGAGAAGACTGCAAATTACAATAATATAATTATTTCTTATACAACGATGATTGTAAGAGAGCGTAAAAACTCGTCTGGTGGGTGACGAGGATTTATTCGGTTTTGAAGCCTAATAAAATCACCCAATTGCAAAGTAAATATATGGACTTCAGGTAATATGGAAATACATTAGCTCTACATAATATATTTAACGGTGACTCCCATTGGGTATTGAAAAAGTATATACAAGATTTCAAGAAAACGGACACTGTCCAGTATAGTCGTGTAAGGAGTGGTAGTCATGCTAAGCTGCAAAATGAGAAGCTTATGACGTATTTTACAGCTCGACATAGCTTTCAAAATATTCAGCATGAAAAAAAAAGAAGCACCACGATTGCAGCCCCGAAATTAATTGATTTGATATAAACCCAAAGAATACACCAGGTTGCTACTAAACTACTAGGATTCTAAATAAAATTTCACGTAAAACTACATAAATATAAACATGGTGTGTAGGGTTGTCTAAAAATACAATAACACAAAAAAAAAAACAAAAAACAAAAACACAAAAAAAAAAAAAAAAAAAAAAAAAACTAGATGTCATGCAAGAGGGCGGATCAAAGAGTATCGTGTTAACAAATAGGATAAAATTCCGGTCTGTTCGATTAGTAAAACAATTAATAGCGAGAATAACATGAGCAAAGAGAGATAACTCAAAATTATTTAGAGTAAAGTGCTTTCATTGGACTCAAATCAGATAAATCATCTATAAAACTTGAAAAAAAACTCGTGTGATGATGGTTAACAATTATGTCTTAAAATAAAATTAAACAGAAATCAGAATACTTTAAATTGAGCAGAAAAAAAGTGATACAAAAAGCATCGTTAGTAAGGAAAAAGAAAAAAGAAAAAAAGGATTACATGAACAGAAACACTAGGACTACCACGTTGTTTTTACAAGAAGCCGAAATTTTTTTATATCTTTACTTGTAACAGGGAAGAGATGAAAGCACCATTTTTTTATTGGTGTTCTGTTATGGGTTGTAATGGATGGTGGATCTTTCAGTTGCCATTGAAACCAAACAGGTAATTCCTGTAATTTTATTTAAAAAAAAAGTATTATGCTAAATTTTATGTTTTGTTTTTCCTATTGGAAATGTCTTTTATCTATGTCGGCCATGGTCCAGGTGAACGATACAGGCTCTTGAGAGCCTCTTGTTTGTGTAGTGGAACTTAATAGTATCTCAATTATAACTTGCATTTGATGAATGTTTTGGTAATAAGGCAAATGAATACTTGTTTGAATTTGCAAACTTATACATGACATTCTGTTAGTTTGAGAAAAAAACACTTTCTCAGTTCAACATGAGTGACGGTGACGCAGGTCCAGACATGTAATTGTTTGCAATATAGCACATATATTGAAAATATTCACCAAGGATTCTTCAGCTTGTGCATGCAGTCATTAATTTGATATTTGGTCTGAAGCTTTTGTATGATGAGTTGTACCGTGTCACCCCATATATTGAAAAATTTTCGTAACGGATTTCTCAGCCTTTATATTTAGTAATGATTTGATATTTGGTCAGAAGCTTTGCTACGGTGAGTTGTACCGTATCTTCTCCTTTTCAAGTCCGTCACTTTTCTACTCCCTGTTTGCCGATAACTAGATTTTTTTTTTTGCATTATAGCCAAATATTGAAAATTTTCATCAAGGATTTCTCAATATGTGCATGCAGTAATGATTTGATATATGGTCTGAAGCATTTTCATAACTAATTGTATCGTGTCACCCCTTTTCCGTTATGTCACTCATCTACTTTCTGTTTGCCGAAAACTTTGATTTTCCCCATTGTAAATATTGAAAATTTTCGGCAAGGCTTTCTCAGCTTTTGTTTTTAGTAATGGTCTTATATTTGGTCTTAAGCATTGCTATAATGAGTTGTACAGTGTCTCCCCTGTTGAAGTCCGTCCCCCATCTACTTCAAGTCCTGTTTGCCGATTACTTCGATTTTTCCCATTGTAGCCAAATATTGAAAATCTTCGTCAAGTATTTCTTAGCCTTTCAGTTTGTTTGTAGTAATGACTTGATATTTGGTCTAAAGCTTTTGCATGATGAGTTGTACCTTGTGACCTCTGAAAGTCTCAGTTATTCATATACTTCCTGTTTGCCGATAACTTTTATTTTTTTTCATTTTTGTTCATATATTGAAGAGAACCTGAGATGTTCGTCAAGGATTAATTCTCAGTTTGTGTAATGATAGGATATTTGGTCTGAAGCTTTGCTATGGTGAGTTGTTCTGTGCCCCCCCTTTTTTCAAGGAAAATATATTCTGTTTATGGACTTGAACAATTTGACAAATTTGCATTATACCACATGTATACAGTAGAGTAATTTGTTTTCTCTGCAGTTCCGTGCCGGTTTGCTGGACGATATTGGGGTCATCCGTGTCCCATGGACCCTTTTATCTTTTATATTTGTAAAAAAAAATCCATGTCATTGTATGCTATATCGTATGGCCCTTTAAATAATGAAATATATCTTATTCTTATATCAATACGTTGAAGCTTTCTTAAAGTTAACTTCTAGATGAACGAAATAATTCACCCTGAAAAAAAAAACAAACTTCATTTTTGTCAATACTTGTGTGAAAGGGGTCCCCGTAGGTTGCCCCAGAGGTTGACAGTCGCACCTGTTGCGTGGCTATTGTTTACAGATGGCGCTCCATCCGGAAGTGGTTTGTTCCAGTGGTAACTCAACATGGCGTTAGGGCCAGACTGGATAAATCAGTCATGGTCTTTCGTTTGGATTTTTACTTTACTTCTGAGTGAATCTCAGACGAAAAAAACTCAAGTGTGTAAGTATGATTATTAATCTTGTTGACTAGTCAGTTGTTATTATTTAATGCATTCACTAAAGCATTAAATTAACACGTTTAAAATTACCGAAGCTAATCGTACAGGGTTCTATCGTGTTTGACAATGGATTTCACATCATCTTTATTGATTAGCACTCATTAACAATGCATCGCATGTGTCATGATGGGAAGAAAAAAAAACGTAAAATAACATCATAGATATTTCACTTTTCTTTTAACAGTATTTGTTTTTAGTTCAAGACTGTTTAGGTTATTTATTTTTTTTTTATTTAAATGTTTACAAAAATGCATGCGTTCAAAATATTACCTATATTCATTCCAATCATTTTTTCCCATCTTAAGGTGATTTGGACTGTTGAAAATGTATAACCAGTACCAGGCACTAATATGCAACAATGCAGTACATGTACATGTAACTTTGTATTAGTCCAAACCAGTTCTAAAGACAATGCCAAGTAAATCTGAATATTTTGCTTATTTATAGCTTATTTTTCAGTTGGGATTCAACTTCTTCCATGGTTTAAATTATTATAATTACTTATTGACATCATTTTGTTTTAATTTGGTTTTATTTAGTATTTACTGTCAGTAATTTAGTATTGTATAACATGTATTATTTTGATGTGATTTTATTATTGCAAAATTTACATTTTGATCTGACAATCCTTCGTATGTAACAGAACCTCACTTTGTAAGGCAAAAAACATTCTAGCAAATTTGCAGTTTTATACTTTTTGTCTGGATTCTCTACAACAATGTTAACATGCCATGTTAGTCTACTGTTTTAAACCATAACACACATATACATATGGAGAAACTAAATTCACAGTAACTTCAGTAGTTTGTTATAATACCCATTATTTTTCACAGTATTCATAGTTGCATTGTAAATATAGAGGAGGAAGTTCTGCTGTAAATTATAATTTTGCACAGAATTATCCTGAAGCATCGTCCCTTGGTGCCTTCTCTACCTGAGTCATCTTGTCTAATCTATAGCAAAATTTGTACTCTATATTTCAAATGTCCACAGTGCTGGTGCCCTCTGATCACTTTATTTTATTAATATTATGAATACACTTTATTTTGATAGTGTAAA